>VZQC01002429.1:414380-488452 GCA_009823505.1 Rhizomys pruinosus | reverse complement strand
AAAAAAAAAAAAAAAAAAAAGAGTGCTGGAATCAAGGTGCTTGAGTGTATTCAGGAGTGCATGCTGAGTATGTGGACGCTGAACATGGCTAGTACCACTTCATGGGCTGGGCCCTGCCCTGAATGAAGAGGCTAGCACGAGCTAAGCCCTGGCCTGTATGCATTAATTCATTCTTTCTGCTCTTGAGTTCCTGCCACCTTGGCATCCCCACAATGACTGTGATCCAGAATTGTGAACCAAATAAGCCTTTTCTCCCTTAAGGTGCTTTCATTGGGATATTTTATTACAGCAACAGGAAAGGAAACTCGGGCAGTGCCTAAGGGCTGTTTCAGCTAAACTTATGGTGCATCGGAAGGTTTTGAGGAGAATCTGCAGTTGGAGGTTGGGCTGCTGTTGGACCCCAGCCTTCTGTGGCAGAAGACATACTCTTAACATGATCACCAGTGTTTGCTCTTGATTCCCAAGACCCGAGTCTGCTCTGAAAGACAGCAGTGGGCACAGATCAAGGAAAGGACCCGAAATAATTCCTGCTCCGCATATTGATTATATCCTTGTGCCAAAAGTACAATCAGTACTATTTTCCTGTAAAACTGACTAAACTACAAAAAAATAATCATTAAAGGAAAACCAGTATCCTGTACCATACATACAAACCACAGTCTGAGATCTTAGGTGGGAGAGGGGAGAGTGTTGCGGGGTCCATGTGGGACCCTGGATGGCTGCCTGAGGGAAGGAGAGAGCTAATAATCCTGTAAGTGACCCTCATTTACATTATAAGCAAGCCCAATTAAACTCGCCAGAATCTTCAAAAAAAAAAAAAAGAAGATAGAAAGCCACAGTCCAAGACAATTTGGGTAGCCTATGGTCACCAGTTCTGAACCTCAGTTTGTCCAGTGTGCAAAGGGTGCTTAGTAGGTGTTAAGACTCATTAGCATGGAGCTGAGACTTTTCACGGCTCTACTTAAAAAGGAAGTGCTTTTCTTTAGCCAGAATGTTACAGAACTTCCAGCTAAAGGCAGAGGTGGGAGGGGGTGTCTGTGCTGGGAGAGGTATCAGCAAGGACCACCCTCAAGAAAGCAGACTCTGAGGAGGTCTTGTGCACCCTGGCTCTGAATGGGCACCCCACAGGCAAAGATGGCTCTGAGCTTAGATATCGTTCTGTGGCTTCAAGTCACTTCTCTTGTCCAGTCACAAATCTGTATCAAAGACTTCAGTGGATATAGATTGGTTATAACCCCAAACTCAACCTCTCTCCCAAAGCCACAATACATGTGTGGCTCTTTAAGAAAGCAAAACAAAAACCCTGTGACTCTGAGAGTTGGAGGAGAGAGTCCGCAGAAGCTTAGGAAGAGACAGCAGAAAGTCAGATCCAAGTAGGAGGCAGGGCAGCAAGCTGGGAGTAGTGCATCCCCAGGCCCCACCGAGAGGAAGCTTCCCTGGTTCAAGCTGTCCTGCACAAGTCTGGCTCTAAGACCACCAGTAACCTGTGAACGTTACACTGAAAAATCCTGAACCTGGGGGAGTTTGGGATCTGGTAAAACTACCACCTCTGTCTCATTTCTGTCTGTAGAAATGCCCAGGGCAACCTTACACACACACTGCCAAGGGCGCTTGGGGGTCCAGAAACCCCGGCTGTGGGTTCAGGAATTTAAACCAACCTGCCTGCTCCCTCTGGCTGAGGCTACATCTCAAAGGTGCCTGACTGCTGCTTGGTCAGTGGTCTTCTGCCCTGATTCGCTGGCTGGCTTATGAAACAAGGCCTCTACAGACCTTGGCTCTGCACTCACCCACTGGCACACCCCACCCAGCAAGCCTTCAGCAAACTCAAAGTGGCGCCTTTCATGGCTCCAAAAGTTCCACCAGGTTCTCCAGCCACAGAGGGCTGGAATGGGTAACTGAATCCTACTCAAGAAGAGAGAGGGGGAAAAAAAAGCACAGTGACCTTTTGTCCCAGCATAAGTTCCCGGCTTTCCCCAGGCCAGCCAGCCAGCGGAGGCGGCCCAGTCAGCCAGGAGAGTAAGGAATTGCAGATGTGCGCCCAGGGCGACTGCCCTCCCTTCTGCACCCCAAGCCCCACGGGACACCTCAGAGTCGCCAGGCGTTACGCCGCTATCCCTGTCCTAGACCTGGTCTCTTGCTTCGGGCCAAGCTCGGAGACAATTACTGTCTCCCCCCACCCCACCCCCCGCCCCCGGCGCCTCGCCCAGGGCTCTTTTCAGCAACGCTTCACAGCAGAACCCACCCTCCTTAGCACAGGAGGTTCGTTTCGGGTAGCGAGCAGGACGCGCAGGCTCTTCCCAGCGCATCGGGAGGTGCCGGGGTGCCCAGGGCCGGGTGCCTACACGGCGCAGGTGAGGTCGCTTCTCCCCGGTGGACGCAGAGTGCTGGGACTCAGGACTGCCACATCGCGCCCAGGATGCTCGAGCTTGCGCGTGGCGGCCTTTGTGGGCCAAGTGGAGAAAAGCGCCCTCCCGGGACTCCGGGTTGGAAACACCTATACGTTGCGGGGATCCAAGCTCAGACTCCCCCCCACTTCCTCCCCTCTGAGCGGGTCCTGAGCGGGTTTGGCTCTTCCCACGTCGGAGACGGAGTTTGGACACCAACTCCCGCCTCCCCATGTTCCCAAGACGCTGCTCGGGGGCCGGGCGCCGGGCAGGCAGGCCTGGCTAAGGAAACCCACTACCGGAGCTCCCCAGCAGGTCCCCCGCGCCTGGCGGCTGGTTCAGGCCCTAGGAAGCTGTGAAGGAGGCGGCCCTGCACTCACCGCACATCGTGGCTGCCGACCGCTCTGGACACTCCTCTCAGACCTGGCTGCGCGCCCTGCGCTCTGGGGCTCCCGCTCAGCCTCCAGCCCTTATAGCCGCTAGCTCTCCTAGAGGGGTGGGGCTGGGGCGGGGCCTCCTCGCGCCTGCCTGCTCCCCATTGGTCCCAGGTTGTCGTGACAACGGTGGGGACCCGGCCCCCAGGAGTCAGGGAAAGAGGTGAGGGGCGGTGCCCAAGAGCCAGTCCCAGCTGTGAGGAGGGCGGAGGCCTGAGCAGCGGCAAACAACCCAACTCAGACAGCTGGGCGTTGAACCTCACCCTAGCGACTGAGGGCTTTGTGCCTCAGTTTCTTCACCTGTAAAATGGAAATAACAATAGAACGTACCCCTCAGGTCATGGTAGGGTTAAAGGCAGTCTGTATAAGGCACAACTCATAACGTCGGGCGCGCGCATTCACACACACACACACACACACACACGCACGCACGCACGCACACACATGAAAACCTCACAGTGGGCTCCTGTTCTTGGAATGTACCCCTGTGCCAGGCTCCTATCAGAGCAGAAAAAAGCGAAAAGGCAGTACACACTCGACTTGTAAATTTGGCTCCCACAATGCGAGGAGAGATCTGGGCTTGAGCCCGAGGTAGGGCAGTGGGAGGGCGGGGGTGGTGGTGGTGGGCATTGATGGAAACCCGAGCTCCTTGGAAATGGAGAAGATCGTGATCAAAACGTGGCAGAATTCGAACCTGGGATTCCCTGCACCGCTCGACCTCGAGGTAGGGATTCCCCAGGTCCGGAGCAAAGCCTGCGCGGCCGGAAGCCGCCCCCTGCTGGACCTGCTTGGCCAGCAGTGAGCCAGCTCCGGAGCCGGGGCCTCCACCGCCCAGGAGCAGCCCAGCCTCAGTTCGACCCCAACGTGAGTCACGGAGGCGGCCTTCCCCCGCCCTGGTTCCCGGCTGTCCCCTCCTTCTCCACGCTGCTCTCCAGCCCCTCATCTCCTGGGGAAGGTCACGAGAACTGGCCCAATATTTGCTCACTTTGAAGCCATCTGTTTTTTGTTTTTTTAACTTAAAAAAAAAAATCTTGAAATTCTAAACAGATCCTCTCCAATCACGTTTAAAAAAAAAAAAAAGCTTGTCTTATGTCTTGTGTAGAGTATTATCCTAGCTTTGGGAGGCCTGAACGGAGATATGTTGTACCCATTGAATTGTTGATTGAGACTGACAATAAAGGGGAAGGTTCTGCTGTATCAGGGTGGAGCACGCAGAGGCAAGAAAATCTCTGTGACTTCAAGGCCAGGCTGGTCTACATAGTGAGTTCCAGGAAGCTGGAGCTACAGGGAGACCGTTTCTCAAAAAGAAAAAGAAAAAGAAAAAAAAAAGGAAAAGAAAAAAAGAAAGAAAAACAAAAGAAGAAAGAGCAAAGCGGATCAGTAACAGCCTCTGCCTTTGCTCTGTATCCTCTATGTGTCCTAGCATGGTCCAGACCTGTCCTCTGTTGTTCTTGTGAATTCTCATCTCCACCGTGAGGGGTGGCATTTGTGAGTGGCATTGGTGAGTCCCAGGAGCCAGCTGTCGACACCTGCAGCAGCCCCTCTGCTTTGAGGGCCAGCTTCCCTCAGGAGTCCATTGGGAGGGTGATGGCCTGAATCTGACCAGATGGTCACCAGGCTCACCTGACCCTAGCATTGGTTCAGGGATGGTACTTGGTCCATGTTGAGGGCTTGACAACCTGTTCAGTGACACTGAGGAAATGGGCTGAAAAGGAAGTCCAACTGGAGCATCTGTGTGGATGACAGCCTGGGGATACTGGAGATCTTCTCATCACCTTTTGGGGGGGGGGGTAAGGAGAGGTTGTCCGAGAGTGGTCCAGAGCAAGCTAGATGCTCAGAGTGGAGAAAGCTATACATCCTCAGGGTACCTGGCATTAGACAGGCTCTGTCTACCTCTGGACTTTTCAGTGCTACAGTTCTGTGGTTTCAACATGTCTCCCCAAAAGCTAGTGTTGTAAATATAATTGTCAATGCAATAGTGTTAGGAGGTAAGACCGTTGAAGGCCGATTAGATCCTGAGGGCTGCACCTTCATGAATAAAATAATGTTAATTAGGCATGTACATGATACTTTGAGTCTGCTCTCCCACATTCTCTTGATGTATGGTGTCTTCTGTCGTGGGATAATACAGCAGGAAGACACAGCCCAGATACAACTTCTCAGTTGTGGGCTGATTTCCTAGCTTCCAGAAGATGAGACAATGAGACGATCTCCTATCCTGTGGCATTCTGTTACAGCAAACTCGGTAAATTCCCATCCTTACTTGATGACAGTGAAGTCACTTCTGCCGTTTGCAAACAAGTGTAGTCTTGACTTCTTCAACCTGGCAAAACTGGGACCTGAGGGGCGGTGGAACTGTCAAGTAGGCTGGTGGCTCCAGCCCTTAAGATCCTGCTGGCTAGAGGCAGTTTCCTTCCTTGCACTCACATGTGTCTGGGACCTGCTCTCTGACTTTGCCCAGGAAGTCCCAAAGAGCCCAACCAGGGAAGAGGAGCTGATTTGGGTGAGGGAATCCAGATGGAGACAGTTTGGGAGGAGGGAAGAAGTAGGAGACAGCAACAGAGCCTCTCTCAGCAAGGCCCCACACCTGTGCATAGAGGAGGATGAGCCTCAACAGCTACAGTCAGAACCCCACAGGTCTGTCTGGAGCAGGGTGCCGAGCCTGCCGGCAGTGGCCTCCAAATACCCAATGCTAAAGATAGGTAATCTATGGCTGACTCTACGCCACTTGCCAGGGACATCCCGACTCTGCTGGCCAAGAAAGTGGGACCATACGTTGGAGCTGCAAATAGAAATAGTAGACATGACCTTCACCTGCACATGTGTCCTGGCTGTCTTTTAAAAAATATTTTATGGGGGGGGGAATAAAAAATATATTTTATTTATTATTTTTATTTTATGTGTATGAGTGTATTGCTTGGATGCATGGAAGTGCATCCATGTTGTGCAATGCTTGCAGAGGTCAGAAGAGAGTGTTATATTCCACTGGAACTGGAGTTAGGACAGTTGTTAGCTACCATGTGGGTGCTGGGAATCAAATCTGGGTCTTCTGCAAGAGCCACCAGTACTCTGAACTGCTGAGCTATCTTAGCTCCAACCCTGTCTTGGCTATCTTAATAACATGATAGCAGCCTGCTACCTCCTAGGCACAGGCTCTGGTCAGCTGATTTTCCTTGGGATATTTCTGTGGAGTCCATCTATGACATGACCCTCCTCTATTCAAAACATGATGACAGTTGCCCTTTAACCTCTGTGGGCTCCTGGCTGGATTTTCACCATCCCTCATGCTGTCATGAGGGGCCTTGCTGCCTAATGTTCCTCTGCCCCAGCTCTGTCCTGGCTCTGCACCAGCTGGGCTATACTATTACATGTAATCTGGGATGGCCCCTTCTTCCTAACACACTCTTATTCCTCCCTATACAGAAATGCCAAGCAGATCCAGATGTCGTTCAGGGACCCAGCCCAGCTCTCGCCATCCTGGATTTGGGAAGAGATCTGAAGAAGCTCAGGGTACAGGGTGCTGAGACTGGCAGCTGAGAGTCTTGTGTTAAATGAGTCGTTCTGCCATGCCTTCCCCGGAATGAGGGACTGTTCTGTCTGTAGCTGTGAGCCAAAATAAACACTTCTGCCTTGTTTTGTTTTTAATTAAATTCAGGTAATCTAATACAGCAATGAAAAGTTTTAAGAACACAGAGAATTGGTACCTGAGGAGTGGAGTGTTACTGGAACTGCCTGACCACGTGGTTCAGAGATTTTAGAACTGGTTTTCAAGAAGTATTTGGAAAAGTTTAGAGAAATGGCACAGTGAAGCCCTAGAATGATATAAACAGAACTCAGTGGGATGTTCTTTTTTTTTTTTTTTTTTGTCTGAGACAGGGTCTCCCTGTAGTTCCAGCTGTCCAGGAACTCACTATGTAGACCAGGCTGGCCTTTAATGCATAGAGATCCACCTACCTCTGCCTCCAGAGTGCTGGAATTAAAAGCCTGTGCCACCATGCCCGGCTCAGTGGGACATTCTTATTGGAGCTCAGAACACCAGAGCAATGATAATAATGTGGAGAAAAAAGGTTTTGCTCATGAGGATTCAGATGGAAATGAGGACTGTACTGGAAGGAAGTTGGATTAGAAGCCATTCTTGGTATAGACTGGCAAGGAACATGGCCACATTTTGTCTGTGTCCTGAGACAGTGGGAAGCTGAGTTTAAAGGTGACATATAGATCAATATGGCTGAGAAAATTTCATGGCAATCAACCATTCAGGCTGTGGCATGGCTATTGCTAGCTGCTTTCCATCAGATTTACAGTGGATATGGAGAGGACAATGCAGAGCAGAAAGATGAAGAAAAAAAAAAGCTTGCAGTTTAGTTAGAAAAACAACATAAAGTTGGGGGTAAGGAAGGCATGATTTCTGAAGAGATCAACCCCACTAAACAGAAACAGAATACTTTGCACTGGAAGAATAGAGTATATTCTTTTTTTTTTTTTTTTTTTTGTCTTTTTGAGACAGGGTCTCCCTAGAGGCCCAGCTGACCTGGAACTCACTCTGTAGACAAGCTGGCCTTGAACTCACAGAGATCCACCTGCCTCTGCCTCCCAAGGGCTAGGACTAAAGGCATGCACCACCACACCTGGCTTAAGGACGGTTCTTAGCCGCCATGTGGGTGCTGGGAATTGAACTCGGGTCCTCTGCAAGAGCAGTCAGTGCTCTTAACCACTGAGCCATCTCTCCAGCCCCTAGAGGATATTCTTGAGGCTATCAGGAATATATATCATCAGGTGGTCAGATCTCACCCAGAGTAGGCACAAGGGGCATGAAAGGAAAAAAGGAAAGTGAGCTGATCACAAGCATTCATCTTTCTCTGATTCCTGAATCCTCATGTTCCGATCCATGCCTTCTCTACCAAACAAGCCCTTCCTTAACTTGCTTTTGTTCCGTATTTTGTCATAGCAGTGAGAAAAACTAACTTGTACAGCTACTTACAATTTTATAATGTTCTTCTGATAGAAGAAATACATGTTCAGAAAAGACTGCATGAAAGAACTGACTGAAAAGGTGAATCTGGTGGGGTGGGGGAGTTGGGAGGGGGTCATGGGTCTAGATTTGATTTGTAATATAATCTTGTACAAAAAACCCCAATAAATTAAAAAAAAGAAAAAAAGAAGAAATACATGTTCATTTTAGGAAATACAGAATTTATGTGTGTGTACATGTTCATATGTATGTGTGTATCTGTGTGCACATCAGAGGATGTGTGTGTATGTGCGTGTGTATCTGTGTGCACATCAGAGGTGAACATTCAGTCACTTCCCATCTTAATATTTTGCTTGTTTGTTTTAAGACATAGTCTCTCTAATGCCATACCAACTCCAGTGTCATCTGTGTGAGCAATGATGAAAGTCATAATAGCAGACGGGAGATACATGCCCTCTGAAGCTAAGCTCCCTGGAGGTCCCTTGCAGAGCACTTGGCTATAGCTTCCAAGATCACGACGAGCTATAAAGATGTTATGCTTCCTGGGTATTGGGCTTTGCATATTGTCTTTAGATTCTTTTCCTGAGTACAGCACGACCTCAGTTCCAGAACAAGGGACAGTTAAATGTGTCTGGATATAAATCAGGCGAACAGAAGCTTCCACCCACTAACATCTGACTTACACAACGTGCATGGATATCTGTGAACCTAAGTAAAATCATACAGAGAAACATTATCTAAAGAACCTTTTGTCCGGGGCTGGAGAGATGGCCTAGCGGTTAAGAGCACCGACCGCTCTTACAGAAGACCCGGGTTCGATCCCCAGCACCCACATGACGGCCAAGAACTGACTGAAACTCCAATTCCAGGAGAACTCCAGTTCCAGGGGACTCCAACACCCTCTTCTGACCTCCGCAGCATTGCACGACACGGGTGCACAAACTTGCATGCAGACAGTACATTCATACACATAAATAAATAAAATTAATTAAAAAAAAGATTCATTAAAAAAAAGAACCTTTTGTCCTAAAAGTCCCTACAAAGATATTATGAATGAAAAACATTACACTGAGTGATATCATAGGACAGTTATAAATAACAAAAGTGTTTTTCCAGACTTAGTAAAAATAAAAGTGCAGTCCCTTAAGCAAGGAGCTACACCTGATAGAATTAGTAAAATAGAAATCTTAGTTACAGTTATGCATGATAAAATGCAATACTTGGTCAGAGGCACATGGCGGGTTTCTCCTTTAAGAAAAGTAATGTGGGGGGCTGGAGAGATGGCCTAGCGGTTAAGAGCGCCGACCACTCTTACAGAGGACCCAGGTTTGATCCCCAGCACCCACATGGCGGCCGAGAACCATCTGAAACTCCAATTCCAGGAGAACTCCAGCTCCAGGGGAATCCGACACCTTCTTCTGACCTCCGCGGCATTGCACGACACGGGTGCACACACCTGCATGCAGACAGTACATTCATACACATACTGAAATAAAGAAAAATTTAAAAATTAAAAAAAAAAAAGAAAAGTAATGTGGAAAAACAGAACTAATTAAGAGGCTCTCCCAGGCCATGGCTTGAATTACAGCCTAAAGATAACAAGCGGCCTTGGGAGGACAGGGAGATCGGGCGCCAGGAAGGATGAGAAAAAACCAAATTGAAACTTCAAAGGGAAACAATGTCTAACATCTCACAAATAAACGATTCATGGTTTGTGGGTTTATGACCACTGTTTGTTGCTTATCTCCCCTGCCAAGAAGGTTGTGAGCAATATACCAGGTGTGAGTGCTTCTGATTGTTGTGTAAATTTAATTGGAAACTAAGGTGTCCTTGGAAACCCAGGTGCGAATTCCTTAGTAATGGGTCTATTGTTCCTGGGAGACGTGCTAATCCTTATCCGTTTTCCCTGCTCTGTGGTATAAAAACATTTGATTTGCTCTCAGTAAAGCGCAGCAGATTCAAAGCCAAACTGGTGTCGTTTCTGTCTGTCATATTGCCGAACCTGCGCCCTCCTTTCCAAGACCCTGATTCCCGCAGTCAGAGGGAAACCCCGGCTGGGTCGGTCTGCGGCACTCTGTAGCCCTCCGCTGGTCTAAAACTTGCTATTAGACCAGGCTGGCCTAGATCTCACAGAGATCTGCCCCCAGAGTGCTGGGACTAAAGGCATGCTCCACAATGCCCAGAGTGCTGAGACTAAAGGCGTACTCCACTATGCCTAGAGTGCTGAGACTAAAGACATGCTCCACAATGCCCAGAGTGCTGGGACTAAAGGCATGCTCCACAATGCCCAGAGTGCTGAGACTAAAGGCGTACTCCACAATGCCCAGAGTGCTGAGACTAAAGGTGTACTCCACAATGCCCAGAGTTCTGAGATTAAAGGCATACTCCACTATGCCCAGAGTGCTGGGACTAAAGGCGTGCTCCACAATGCCCAGAGTGCTGGGACTAAAGGCATGCTCCACAATGCCCAGAGTGCTGAGACTAAAGGCTCCACAACACTTGCCACCTTAATTTTTTAAATTTTATTTATTTTTATTTTATGCATCTGCATGTTTTGCCTGCATATATGTAAGTGCACCCTTGTTCAATGCTTGCAGAGGGCAAAAGAGGATCTTGGATCCCCTGAAACTGGAGTTACAGATGGTTGTTAGCTGCCATGTGGATGCTGGGAATCAAACCTGGCTCCTCTGCAAGAGCAGCCAATGCTCTTAACTGCCAAGCCATCTCTCCAGCCCCTGCTACCTTAATTTTTTGAAACAAAGTCTCTCCCTGAACTTGGAGGTCACCAATTTGGCTAGAATGGCTGGCCAGTGAGGCCCAGAGACCTCCTGCCTCTGTTTCCCCAGTGCTGGGATTACAGGTGTGTTCCACCACACCTGTTTCCCATTTTACATGGGTACCTGGGAGCTGACTCCGCTCCTCATGTTACTGCAGCAAGCACTTTACCAAATTGAACCATCTCCCTAGCCCCTCAAATATAGAGTTTGTTACTGTCAAATTTTCCCACTGCCTAGGATGCTGTTCTCCGTACGTATTGCTTAAATGATACAGTCCTGCTCCAACATTTTTGTAGCTGGAGTTTGACCTCCAGTTAGAAAGAATTTCAAACCTGCTGCCAAGGTGGAACTTGGCACAAGAATGAATAGGTGCCTGGTTACTTTCTGATGCCCTTGCTCCTGTGGCTGGGAGGGGGCAGGATTTGTGTGAGGCATCTAATGCTGCATAAAGCAGGTGGCTAGGAAACACCAATCAGACTGTGGCTAGGAAACACCAATCAGACACCCAAGCTGTGCCCTTCCCATCTGTTCCTGTGGTCTAGATGTCTGTGTCTTTCCCATATTATAGGTTGGAATCCCAAGCCCCAGACAATGGTAATAGGAGGCAGATTATGCAGGGCTGGTGTTGGTATATAAGAGTCCCAGAAAGCTGCCTAGCTCTTTCCCATGTGAGAATCAAGTGCCACTGTGAGCCGGGAAATGGGCCTGTACCAGACAAGGTCTGCCAATGCCTGGATCTTGGACTTCCTGTCTTCAGACCTGTGAGAACTAAATTTCTTTAGCTTGTAAGCCATGAAGGTGGTGGCACTCTGATGCAGCATCCTGTACAGACAAAAACAGCTGGTGACAGTCTTTTGTTTTGACTCTGTGTCTGGTACTGCCTGTGTTCACCCAGCCCAAGTTATCTCGGGGAAAGCAACTCCTTAGACATTAAAAAAAAAGCGCAAAACAGAGCAAAGAGCTGAACAGAGACTTCACAAGTGAGGAATTAGAGATGGCTGAGAAACATCTTAAAAAGTGTTCAATGTCGCTAATAATTAAGGAAATGCAAATTAAAACCACTTTAAGATATCATCTCACTCTGATAAGACTGGCTAGGATCAAGAAAACAAATGATACCAAGTGCTGGAGAGGTTGTGGGGAAAGGGGAACACTCATTCATTGTTGGTGGAAATGTAAACTTGTACAGCCACTATGGAAAGCAGTGTGGAGAACTCTTGGAAGACTCAAAATGAGCCTACCACCTGACCCAGTCATACCACTCCTGGGTATATACCCACAAGACTCTTCTTACCGCAGAGATACATGCACAGCTATGTTTATTGCAGCTCTGTTCACAATAGCAAAAAGCTGGAACCAACCCAAATGCCCCTCAACTGATGAGTGGATAGAGAAAATGGAGTTCTATGCAGCAGTAAAGAAAGACAACATCATGAACTTTGCAGGTAAATGGATGGAACTAGAAGATATTATGTTAAGTGAAGTAACAAAGTCCGAGAAAAACAAGTGACGAATGGTATCCCTCATCTACCAAAAAAAGAGCTGGCCAAAGAACTGACTGAAAGGTGAATCTTGGTGGGGTGGGTGGTTGGTGTTGAGTAGGGAACACGGGTTTCCTAGATTCGATTCATAACATAATGTTGTACAAATATATATATTATATATTATATTTTATATATATATATGCCGGATGTGGTGCAACACGCCTTTAGTATCCTAGCACTTGGAGGCAGAGGCAGGTGGATCTCTGTGAGTTCAAGGCACGCCTGGTCTACAGAGTGGTTCCAGGGCCAGCTGGGGCATACAGGGAGACCCTGTCTTGAAAAGACCAAAAAAAAAAATATATAATAATTGAATATATTGTATTCTATTATATATCATCTATATCCTTATCTATATCTATATCTACACACACACACAAAAAAAAAAAATATATATATATATATTTTTTTATTATTATATATATTATATATATATATAAAACAACAAATTTAAAAAATGAAACAAAAACAAAAACAAAACAGATACCCTTACAGGGGCAGGGCAGGCCTCACTTTCAGAGACCACGTAAGTTCATTTACCTTACAAATGTTCTCAACACTTTCGTCTATCCTAAGCTAGATCAGAGGGAAAAGAGAGGCAAGCACATACAGATACATATAGTGTGGGGGAGGGGGGCAGTCAGAGAGACAGACATAGAGCCGTTTCCAACTGAACTTTCTAAGTTGGGAAGGAAGTCAACTAATGAATGAGGCTCTTTCCTGGCAGAAAAAAACCCCATATGGAACACGGGGGGGAAGACGGATGTGTTAAGTATAGGAAGTAAATGTGAATGCTGATATCACACACCTGGTGTAGAACCAAATGCTCTCAAAGCTGAAGCAAATGGTGTCAACAGGGAAGACAATAGGGAATGGCAGGGACTGTGGAAACAGGGATCAATCATATGCTTCATTTAAGGCTCTGATTGATAAAAAAAAAAAAACAAACAAACCCCAAAACATGATGCTGGCTCGCAAGCAAAGAAGGAATGGGGTGATGGGACACCCAAGAACCGATTTTTAATAATTCAAGGTAGATATTTCATGTTTTATTAATTTGTCTATTCCATAAACAGGGTCTTCCCGAAGGCATAGTAGGGGCTCCTGGGAGTGTATCTCTGTATGCTGAGCTGACCCAGGAAGCCACAGGAAAACCCTGAGGGCGCCAGTGAGTGGCCTGGTCTGTTCCAGGCTCTGCTTATCTGTATCACATCACCCTTCCCAAAGGATGTGCTCTGGGCAGCCTTGAACCCCTCGTCAGGGCACAAGGCCGTGTCTCTTCTAATCTCCAGAGCATCCATTCTTCTTCCTGGCAGAAGCGTGAAGAGCTGGTCTTTGGCTGATCAAAGTAGCCTTGGGCAGCCAGGTCTCTCTCTCTCTCTCTCTCTCTCTCTCTCTCTCTCTCTCTCTCTCTCTCATCTGCTTCTGGCATGTTCTGGAAGGGCATGTTCTAGACAGCAGGCCTTTCATGGACTCTGCTGGCTTCCTGCTCCTAGTTCCCTGAGCTTCCCATTGAGTGTGTGAGCTCTTTCCCCAGCCAACAGTAGCAGGAGACTGGATTGACTTTCAACAGCTGTGAAGTACAACCTTCTCCATGAAAAGTCAACTCAGTGACTAGCATCCACTGAAGCAAGGGTCAGCAACTAGGACCCACCAGGCCAAATACCACTCCTGCCTCTGACCTTGGTTTTGAATGCCCAACAAGCTAAGAACAGTTTTCATATTTTAAAAGAATTGTGTCAAACCAGCAGCAACAGCAAGCTATTTATCTAATGCATTCTTGCCTGTGTTTCTGTTGGGTCACTGCCCCAGACTCATGTGTCAGGTCAAGTCGAACTTCTTACCAGAGTCCTGGTTATCAGCACAGCCTCCTTTCTGGGATCCAAACGGAGGGAGAACTCTGACAGAGCAGGTGGACCACTGAGCATCCAGGGTCAGCCCTTCTAGCTCTTGAGGGTTATCTAGAAGGGACAGAGGCTAGTGGCTGAGGTAGACCCTGCCCTTTTGAGTTTTCATTCTTCCCAAGGGTCTGCTTTCGGATCTTCAGCTTTGACCTTTTCCTGGGTACCGTTTGCCCTGCACTGTTGCAGGCTCATCTTTTATCTACCCCTCCTGCTTTGTGCACAGTGAGGTTGGCTTCATCAGAGATCACACACCTTCTGACTTCTGCTCAGCTTTGGCTAGTGGGAGACAGTTGGCACAAGATCTACAAAGATAGGGATGTGTTAGTATATTTACCTCTGAAGGGCCTCTCCCAAAGGCCTTAGGGACTGTCTGCTTGGTGGCCTCTCCTACAGTTGCTCTCTGGGGATCTGGTCCCTGAAAGCTTAGGGGTGGTAACATGCCAACTGGACATCCCTTTTTTTTTGCAGTGCTAGAGATTGAACCCAGAGGCTTGAACATGCCAGGTAAGTGCTTACCACTGAGCTACAACTGGGTATCCTCTCAACCTTGTAAACTTACTTCAAGAAGGATCCCAGCCCAGGTTGCAATTGAGGGAAAACAGTTGTCCCAGTTTGTCCAGGAACTTCCTGGTGTTAGGACTGGAATTCCTATATCCTGGACAACACTTTAGCCCTGAGCAAACAGGAACAATCACTAGTTGATGCCTGACTCCTACAGCACCCTTATACTATTGGTAGGTAGTTAGATAGTAACAGGATTAGGGGACCTTAGAACTGTACCTTTCCTGTTAAGTAACAGCTTCTAAAAGTAAAGACTATAATTGGAGGACTCTAATTACTGGTCAGAAGGATGGGACCTGTCACATATCTCTATCCCAGGGAGATGTGACATCCGGAACTGCCAGGAACCTCATTCATTGGTAACTATCTAATCCTGTTTCCAGGAGCCCTAAACCTTACAAGACTGCTGTGTAGCAGGAAACTTTCTGATAAAGGATGAAGACACACCAATGCCTCTCCTGTCAGAGTCAAAGCCAACAAGCCTGTCTAGCAGATAAGAGAAAGGCTTGTTCCAGAGACTTTAGAAATAATATAAAAACTGTCTAATGGTAGGTAATGGTAGCGAGTTCCTCTGGTCAATGCACCTTCAACATGTAACTGGATGGTCACAGGATATCTCTTTTTTCTGCTACTGGGGATTGAACCCAGGACCTCATGCATGCTGGTCATACATTCTACCACTGAGCTACATCCCCCAGCTAATTCCTCCTGGTTGAAATATTTCCTCCTAGGTAGAGGAGGGAGGCTCACAAGACTCAGAAGGCTCATGTAACTTGGGCTCTGGATGCTCAGAAAGTATGGAGAGTCACAAGGTCCCTCCCAATGTTACATAAGTCATAAGCAACTGTGGGGAGGAGAATCTCCGGAGGAACTGCCTGCAAGTTGTACAGGAAGCTCCAGAGATTCAGCTCTGTGAGCCATCACACATGCTGGGTTGGGCTTTTTATGAGATGCAGGTACTGTGAGTCACCCTTCTCTCGTACGGAACCCCAATAAACTGGTTTACTAAGCTAGACTTGGGTGGAACTGTTTTTTTTTTTTTAATTTTTTTTTCATTTTTTTTAACAATAAGCTGATAATTTAGAGTACAAGGCATCCTTCTATGTAAAACCAGCTTTGCAAGCATTGTGTGCCCAAACCACACAGCCCATGGTCACACCATCCAGCAAGGCGGGCTTGTAGCAAAACACAGTCTACTTCTTCTTGGAGCTGTTGTCCTTGGTCGTCTGGTCAATTCTGGCTGTTTCCTTTCACCGGATCTGACAGTTTTGTCCAGAAAAACCTTTATTCAATCCTCTACTAAGAAGCACAAGCAATCGTTTTATAGGTATTTAAAGCAGTATTAATTGATTTTATAGATAGGTTTATTTTGGGTAGAGACACAGATGTTTGGATGTCTGTTAATCCATGCATACATTTTGTTCTGTTAAATATGACAAGGGTCTACTGTGGTCTTCTAACAATCTCCTAACCATTAGAGGATGTAAGCTTTTGTGGTCTCGCCGTGGGTATTCCTCCCAGGAGGAGCTAATATCGCCATTGATTTGGGTATACAGACATACGGCTGCCATTGATGCACAGTATTTCAGGCAGGTGAGTGTGTAGCTGGTGCTGACGGAGGAGTCTTGCTTGACTCAAGGAGACCCATATTTTTTTATTGGTTTAGTGGCCTTTAATTACACTCTCCGGTATTCCATCCTTATTTCTTTATACACTAATCAACCCCTGATATTTTGTTATACACTAATCAACCCCTGATATTTTGTTATGGCAACAGAAATGAAGTAATACAGACATTCAACANTACATTGATGCTTGCTCAGTTAGTTATTTCAGGCAGGTGAGTATGCTTGGTGCTGACGGAGGAGTTTGCTTGACTCAAGGAGACCCATATTCTTTTTTATGGTTTAGTGGCCTTGTGTTAACACTCTCCGGTATTCCATCCTTATTTCTTTATACACTAATCAACCCCTGATATTTTGTTATACACTAATCAACCCCTGATATTTTGTTATGGCAACAGAAATGAAGTAATACAGACATTCAACATTAGATTCAGAGAACCTCTGGTCTATACCATTCTGGGGAATGTATAAGACACCAGCAATATTTGGAGTACCTGGAACATAGAAAAATCGACTGTCAGGGCACCTGACATCAAGTTTAGTAGTGGAGACAAAATGATTTTGAGGGCAAGCCCCTCTATAGATACAGCCAGACTCACTACCAGGATGGCCAGTTCTTCCCAATGGCCACAAGAGACTGACATCCAGGGAACCCAGCATTTGGTCTCTATAATTCTTACTTTGTACGGCAAGCATGCCGATGGCAGGTGTCTGGTGTTGTGTTAAGCCCCATCTCAGCACTCCAAGGATAATTGAGGTTCCAAATTCATCTTCAACTACATGGTGAGTTTGAGACTAGCCTTGGCCATTTTACTCTATTTAAAAAGAAAAAGAGGGTGGAGAGATAGCCACGTGGTTAAGAGCACCCGACTTGCTCTTGCAGAGACCCGGGTTCGATCCCCATCCACCCAATGCAGCCAGACCGTCTGTAATTCCAATTTCCAGGAGAACTCCAGTTCCAGGGGAATCAGACCACCCTCTTCTGACCTCTGCGCATGCACACACGGGCGTAACCACCAAACCTGCATGCAGACATGTACATTCGTATTTATATTTTTATACATAGAAAACATAAATTAAATAATAAATAAAATAAAAATTAAAAAAATAAAAAAAAAAAAGAAAATAAAATAATTAAAAATAAAATTTTGTGCACATCTTTAATCCCAGTCCCCAGGAGGCAGAGAGACAGCAATCTTTGTGAGATGGCGGCAGACTGATCTAATCTCAGTTTCAGGCAAGGGGCTAAGACTAGGGAGGACCCTAGCAAACAAGAAAACAAAAGAAAAGAGAAAACAACAAAACAAAACCACCAAAAAAAGGAAAAGGATCTAAGGAAAAGCTGCAGCAATGTCTCTGGATCTCACTCGACTCCCCTTGGCTCCTTGGTCCTAGAGATCTCTATGGAAAGAATTCAGATGAGACATACAGGGCTCAGTGCAGAAGATATGTGGACATCATTGGAATAAAACACAGTACGCACTCCAGGAGTGAGGTAGACAATGGCCAAAGACTGTTACTGTGTTCTACATCTCTTGTGAGACTTTTTTTTTTGCAACTATGAAAAAGGTAACTTTCATCCCCAGATAATGGCCCAAACCCAACAAAGACCTTTTCAAACAGTTCAACCCCATGGGCTTGGAGAGATTGCGAGAGATAGCTCGCGGTTTAAGAGGGCACTCCGACCGCTCTTGCAGAGGGACTCGGGTTCGATCCCCAGCACTCACATGGCGCTGATGAACCATCTGAAACTCCAATTCCAGGAGGGCGGAACTCAGTTCCAGGGGATTCGACCACCCTCTTCTGACTCCGCGGCATTGCAGACACAGGTGCACACCTTGCATGACAGGGACAGTTACCATTCATATTTACTACCAGAAAATTAAATAAAAAGAGTGAAAGATGCAGGACAGTTATGGCAGAATGCATGATCTGGGATGGGGTGGGGTGGGGTGGGGGGAAGGGAAAGGGATATATGCCTGAACTGAATTGGAAAATGATGTATGAAATACACAAAGCATCAATAAAAAAATAAAAAAGCAAAAAAAAAAAAAAAGGAAATAAGGCTTATGTAACTTATAGATAAGCTGACAATCAAGCCAGTACAGGGACTGGCTCTGGTGAGGTGGCCTGATATGCCGGCTATTTTTATTATCAACTTGACACAATCAGGGGTCACTAGGGAAGAGAGAACCTAAGTTGAAGAATTTCTCAGATCAGATTGGCCCGTGGCCATGACCAAGGAGATTGTCTTGAGGGCTGGAGAGAGAGCTCAACAGTTAAGAGCACTGGCTGCTCTTGCACAGGACCCAGTGTCAGTTTCTAGCACCCACTTGTGACAGCCACCTGTAACTCCAGTTCCAAGGGACCCACCATGCTCTTCTGGCCTCCATGGGCACTGCATGCATATGGTACACTTATATACATGTGGGCAAAACACTCATACACATAAAATAAAAGTAAATTAGCCAGACATGGTGGCACACACTTTTAATCCCAGTACTGAGGAGGCAGAGGCTGGTGGATCTCTGTGAATTCCAGACTAGCCTCACCTACATAGCAACCAAGCCAGCTATGGCTACACAATGAGACCCTATCCCCCAAACCAAACAACAACAACAACAATAATAATAATAAATGAATAAAAAAATTTCGGTCCTCATCAGTTTGATTGATGACTGATGTGGGAAGGCCTCGCTCACTGTAAGCAGTACCACACCTTGGCAGGTGGGTCTAGGAGAAGCCAGGAAGCAGCATTCTTCCACGGTCTCTGCTTCCGCTTCTCCTTCAGTTCCTGCCCTGACTTCCCTCAATGATAGACTGCGATCTGGAAGTATAGACTGAAATAAACTCTTTCTTTCCTAAGTTGTTTTTGGTCATGGTCATTGTCACAGCAACGGAAAGCAAACTAGAACACCTGGGCTGCATCTCATCACGGTAGATGCCAGCATAATGGCAGAGATGTGATCATGAGAGACACTGTCTTACAACACAGGAAGCCAGAGAGCAGGGAGAAGTTAGTCTTGCTTTTCTATAGCAACCCTTTTGAGAAAACTACCTTTATCCCTTCCATGGGCGTATCTCCACTGACCTCAGGACTTCCCTATAGGCTCTACCTCTTAAAGGTCCCATGTTCTCTAAACATCACCACTCTGGGGACCAAACTTCCAACATACACACTCTTTGGGGGACAATCAAAGAAACCATAGTAATGTTTCCTTCAAGTTATCCAGTCTCACTGTGGCATCTAGCTATAATTCTTAGAGCCCAGGAAAGGGACAAAGGGTAGGGGCTTGGGACCCAAGACCCTTTGTTCCATAAGACAGAAGAGAGAGGTTGATGCTAGGTGGGCCATTCAGACAGGGCAATAGAAGACATCTCAAGCAAGGGTTCACCCAGCCCAAGAGCATGCACTGGACCCCAGAGCCTATCTGGCCATTCCCTGCCCTATTTATGGTCCTGTGTCTGTGTTTGCTGACATGGATAGATAGGAGACCTTCCTATACCCTGTTGGTGAAGGCAGAAGACCTTGCCTGTGTTTACTAGGCATGTAGTAATTGTGTCTTCTGTTGTGGTCATGACCTGAGGTACATCTGTCCCTGTTTCCCTGGAGATAGCACCTGGATTTCCTCTGATGAGTCAGCTCTTCTCTAAGGCTCAGCCTTGGCTCTCAAGGACTTAGTTGGTTCTTTGGCTGCTGGGATCAGGCCCATGGCCCAGACCTGGGTCAATGAGGTCACAGCACTCTAAGCACAGGGACTGATCTTAGGCTGGATCAAGAGACCTAAACTAGCTCATAGAGAATCAAGGAGATATTGCAGAGGAGTTTTGCTGGACTCATCAGGAAGCAGAGTTTCTCTTTTTAGGTTAGAGTTTTACTTGTGGGATTTTACCCTTGCTTCAAGTGGGGAGAATCTGAGTGAAGATAAAAGGAGAACACAGAGCAGTGTGTGCGTATGCCTGGTTGATATTCTTTGTTTGGGTGGGGTGTTAGCTTGTCTAGTGATGTTGACCTTTGTACCCAGAGACTACTGCACTGTGTGGCTTTTGCTTCTCCAGGCTGGGCACTGCTTGGGTGTTCCAGATAGCTGCTAGTGTGTGTGTGTGTGTGTGTGTGTGTGTGTGTGTGTGTGTGTGTGTGAAGGGCTGGGTTTCCTATAATATGGTTCCTCCCAGCCTTGATCTTGCTGAGATACCTTGAAATTGCTTTTGGGGTGCCCAAAACAATACCCTTGTTTACGTGACTTTAAGAAGATTGTCAGCCAGATTGCACTCTTCCACAAGATGCCAGGAGCAAGATCTCATAGCTCACAGCATTTTAGAAAACCAGTTGCCCAGGAATGTATTAGTACTTGTCTGGATACTCACTCTGTCCCTTTTGTGTCCATGAATGGCACTGTTACTAGGAATGGATAGTCTCTTTCTGCAGCACAACCTGTTACTCAGGGGGGCCCTTGGTGCCTCTGGAAAGGAGACACCTCCTCCACAGGAAAAAACCCCCAAAACAAACAGGATGTGCTATTAACACAGAAGCCATATTCTGCTGACTCGTCAAGTTTTGCTTACGTTCTAAAATAACTACTCCTCTACAAAACCCATCGTAATATAAATAGAAACTCAGTGGGCACATTTCAGCTTCCTTTCCTCAACTTTATCTGTAGAACATTTTTTGATGATAGTGGGTCTGCATGCATCTATTTTTTGCTATGAAAACTAAAAAAAAAAAAATGCACCGAACATCTGAATTATCTCCCTCTACTCTTGTCCTTGGTCAGCCATCAGCAGCATTTTCTCAGCTGGTCTTACTGACTCCTCCAGCTTTTATTTTGTTTGTTTATTCTGGAACGAATCTCGGTATGATTTGATTTGTTAACAATTCATTGTGTGGATTTATAAATAGAGATTTTTGTGAGCATAATATCTTAATATCAAACTCTTCACATCAAACTTCCTTTATTGTCTTAAAATAACTTTTTATAAAAAATGATTCTATTTTTAATTATGTTCATTCATGTGTGTGTGTGTTTGTCTGTGTGTGTGTGTATGTAGGTGCCCAGAAAGGCCAGAAGAGGGCATCAGATTCCTCAGTGCTGGAGTTATATGGGTGCTGGGAATTGAACTCTGGTCTTCTGCAAGAGCAGTGCATTCTCTTAACTGCTGACTCATCTCTCTAGCCCCTCAAAAATATCCTTTTATTTTTTGGGGGTACTAAAGATCAAACTTATGGCCTCACAACATGTTAGACTAGAGCTCTAACTGGGCATGATATATGATACCAACATACTCAGGGACAGAGATAAGAGAATTGCTATGAGTTCATGGCTAGCCTTTGCTACATAGCAGTTCCAGAACAGCCTTTTTTTTTTTTTTTTTTAAAGTAAAACAAAACAAACAAGCTGGGGGTTGTGGCATTGTGCCCTAATTCCAGCGTTGGGAAGGCAGAGGTCAGGATGTATCAATTGTGGAAATTGAGACCAACTGGTCTGTACATGGTTCCAGGCCTAGCTGTTGATAAGGGAGGCCCTGTCTAATAAAACAAAAACAACCCAACAAACAAATGGAGCTCTACCATTGAGCTACATTCTCAGCCATTAAAAACGTATTTTTGGCTGGGTGTGGTGGCACATGCCTTAATCTTAGGCACTAGAAGGAGGGAGACAAAAGTTGAAGTCTCATGAGACGTCTGGCTATAGGCTAATTCAGCCTGCTTGTACACAAGTAAGTTCCAGCCAGATGGGGCTACGGGAGACCTCTGTCTCAAAAACAGCAAAACAAAACAAACCAAGATTAAAACAAAAAAAACAAAAAACCCCACATATTTTTACAGTTTGTTTAAATCAGAATCTAAACAGCATCTGTCCACATTAATTGAGGCCAATGTCTCTGAGTGTTTTTTTGTTAAGTTTTATTTATTTCTGTAGTGTTATGAATGTCGTCTGCATGCAAGTCTGGGCACCCGTGTCGTGCAAAGCATGATGTCAGAAAGAAAGAGGGTGTCGATTTCCCCTGGAACGGAGTTCTCCTGAATTGGAGTCCCAGACGGTTCTCAGGCGCCTCCCATGTGGGTGTGTGGGACGAACGCCGTTCCTCTGTAAGAGCCGTCGGCGCAGCTTAAGCCGCTAGGCCGATATTTCTCCAGCCCCCCCCATATCTCTGTAGTTTTAAAAATACATAATCCCCAATCCAAGGTGCACCCTCACCACGGAGTGGATAGAGAAAAGTAGGTAACACAAAAAAAAATCATAAAACACAATGGAGTTATATGCGCTGTAACATAAAGATGACATCAATGAAAATTTGCAGGTAATGGATGGAATAGAAATATATATGCTTAAATGAGTAAACACAGTCAAGAAAAGCAGGACACTGAATGGTAGCCCTCATCTGGGGATGCTAGCGCCATTACCTAGTTGTAGGCAAACGGAGCAATGTTACTGTTATATTTCCTCATGATCTTGAAAGCAACTGTTCTCTTTGTGGTGAATCCCTTAATAGGTTTAGATTTAACCTATCACTTTATTTTCAGGACTTTGGAATTTTTGGTGTATGGGTGGAGGGTATGTATGCATATTTTCGAAGTAATATAAAATCAACAATGGAAAACTTGTGAATCCTGAAAATATGATTTGGAACTAACATTTTTTGTTTCGATGGGAACCTAATTTTAGTATAGGTGAGTGTGCTGGATAGCTTTAGTGTCAACTTGACACACCTGGGTTGAGGGAGCCTCAGTTGGGGAATTGGCTCCATTGGATTGGCCTGTGGCCACATCTGTGGAGTATTGTCTTGATGGTCGAGCAGTGTGGGAGGGCCCAGCCCACAAGAGTGGTGCCACCCTGGGCAGGTTGTTGTGTACTGTATAAGAAGGCGGGCTGGGCATGAGCCAGGGAGCAAGCCAGTGGACAGCATTCCTCCATGGCCTGTGCTTCAGCTCCTGCCTCCAGGTTCCTGCCCTGAGTTCCTGCCTTGTGCTCCCTGAGTGATGAACTATGAACCAGGAGATGTAAGCTGAATAAACCCTTTCCTCCCCAAGTTGGTGTTGGTCAGAGTGTTTCGTCACAGCAATGGAAGACAGACTAGAATAGTGAGACACACACACACACACACACACACACACACACACACACATATATATATACATGCATACGTTGAAGCAATACAAGTTGGGGGGAACAACAACAACAAAAGAACTGGGTCAAAAAAAGAGTGAAATAGTGAAGTTCTCCCCAAAACAATAACCCTGTGCTTTGAAAAAAACTTTGGAAAGATTCAGAAAAAGATACAAGATGTGTATGGCAGAATGCATGAAGTTGGGTGGGGTGGGGTGGGGGGCATGGAAAGGAAAATGAGTCTAAATTGGACTGAGAAATGATGTGTGATGTATGAAAAAGTTTAATAACAATAAAAATATGTATTAAAAAATAAAAATACATAATCCAAAAAACATTTACAGCTTCTCTTCTGACACTGACTCTCCCTCACTGGAGACAGTCTGAAGGTAACAAGTGTTTTTCCATCCTGCATATCCAGTGGATGTTTGCCTCCTGCCTGGCTCACCAGCAGGCCCTGAGGTCCAGAGCCAGCATCTGAAGATGGGAGAGGTTGGAGCAGTCAGCGTCTGCCAGAGGCAGCTGAGAGGGTTTGGAGAGAACTGGTGACCGGAGCTGGCTGGCCAGCAGCGGGCCTCATTCCATCCTGTGGTAGCATGTGCCTGAGTGCACATCTTCCTTGCCCTAAAACAATGCTGGTAGGAGTGAGCCCCTTTCACACATTGCCCCAGAAAGCATCAATGAGCACAACTTGCTGGAGAGAAATTTTGCAATATGTGTCAAAAATCTTAAAATACGGGGCTGGAGAAATGGCTCAGCAGGTAAGAGCACTGGCTGCTCTTGCAGAGAGCTAACGACTATCTGTAACTCCAGTTCCAGGGAATTTGACACTTCTGACCTCTGTGGGCATTGTATAATGACATGAGTGCACTTACATACATGCAGGCAATATACTCATACATATAAATTGATAAAAATTTTTAATCTTGGGCTGGAGAGATGGCCTAGCGGTTAAGAGCGCCGACCACTCTTACAGAGGACCCGGGTTCGATCCCCGGCACCCACATGGCGGCCGAGAGCCATCTGAAGCTCCAATTCCAGGAGAACTCCAGCTCCAGGGGAATCCGAGACCCTCTTCTGACCTCCGCGGCATTGCACGACATGGGTGCACGGACCTGCATACAGACAGTACATTGATACACATACAGAAATAAAAAAAAATTTTTTTTAATCTTAAAATATATATGTTCTGATACAGCATATTTCCGAAGAGATAATGAACAGCTGGGCAAAGTATATTCCATTTGTTTATCTAGTGCTACTCAGTAAACTTAGTAGAGAGCCAACACAAAGCAGTACAGGACTGATGAGTTGCATAAAGAATGGACATCAAAAGGAAATGCCCTATGGTCCTGGGACTTGAGGTGATTGAACTGGCTATAGCATGGAGTAGAAAAGAAAGGTGCTATCGTATTGCGGAATCAGCATTGATTTGTTTGTTTATTTATTTATTTATTTATTTATGGTATTTTTGAGACAGGGTCTCCCTTTAGTCCCAGCTGGCCTGGAACTTGCTATGTAGACCAGGCTGGCCTTAAACTCACAGAGATCTCCCTGCCTCTGCCTCCCGAGTGCTGGGATTAAAGGCGTGCACCACCACACCCTGCTATGTTTGTGTTTTATATCTAACAACTCTACTTAGATAGCACCCACTTACCATACAATTCTCCCATTGTAAGTATACAGAATGGGACATGTTGGTCAGAGGATGCAAAGCTCCACTGAGATAGAAGAAATAAGTACCATACAGGATGATGACTATAGTCCGTAATACTTGAGAGCCAGGTGTGGTGGTTTACCCCTTTAATCTCAGTAGTCAGGAGGCAGAGGCAGGTGGATCGCTGTGAGATCAGGCTACCCTGGTCTCCATAGTGAGTTCCAGGCTAGCTGGAGCTACTGGGAGACCCTGCCTCAAATAAAAAAATAATAATAATACTTGAAATTTGCCAAGAGAACATAGATCTTAAATATTCTCCCTGAAAAAAAAAAGCAAACAAAACCTTGGGGATGGAGAGATGATTCAGTGGTTAAGAATACTTGCTGTTCTTCTGGAGGATACAGGTTTGAGTCCCAGCACCCACATGGTAGTTAACTATTGCGGAGTTTGGAACACTGGGAAAAGACTACCAGACTCAAATCAAATGTTAATCAGCCAAATTTACTCCAGTGGAGGTTGGTAAGCATTCTCACTAATCTGACTGCTGCCCAGAATAAAGAGGGTTAGAGGGAATTTAAAGGGAAAAACACACAATTAAAGAGAGAGAAAAAAACTTCCTTGTACTTTTTGTCCACTTAGAAAATGTCAGGGTGCCTTTAAGCATGATAAGCAAGTTACAGAAGCCCAAGACAGCAGTTCATGACGTCTGTGTTTATATGACATCAAGGTTGGGGGGGTGGGGGGATTGGGGGGTGTGCAGCATGTGATTCAGGCTTCCTAAAGAACCCTAAGGCTCAGGAACTAAAGATGAATGTGAAAACTCACAGGAAGATTTGATCCCCAGATCTTAAATCCCTCCTAGGCCCCTCGGAGGGACATTCCACGACATATCATGGCCCAGGTTTCCCTTCCCAACCCCAGCTCTTCTCCATGGCTTTTGTGCCTCCAGTACCCCACAACAAAGAGTCATGTGCTTCCTGGTACCAGACAGCCTGACTGTTAACACATGGACACTCACCCTGTCTTCCCTCCCACCGGCGCTAAATGCACAGGGAGGTAACAGTACTGGGTGTTCTGGGGTGCCTGAGCCTGGCTGGTATCTGATTTTATGACAGGTGCTATCCGTCTTTGGCTGCCTGAAGCTAACTTGGAATGTGACACTGTGTTCTCCAAAGCCCTGTGACTAGGAGACCTCGGTGTCTCCTGATGGCTCCCCTCCCTACATGCCTACCTGCTTTAGATCTCTCTGGCTCTTTCCTGCCTGCTCTTGGCTTCTGTGCTTCCATTCTGACAGTCTCTCATCCCAGGCAGCACTGACCTTGGGCCCCTGCTCAGTTGTAAAGAAAGGAGATGTACTATTCCAGGGCTATGTATTATTCCACTGTGCTCATAGTGCTATGTTCCCCTGGTTCCCAATCTCCCACAGCCTGCCTCTGGGTGGTCCTGCGGCTTGGGCCAGTGCCCTCTTTGGATGGTGATGTGGTCTATACAGGATGAGCTCACTTCTCTAGTCATGGGTCAGTCCTGAAAGTTGGGGACTGGAGTTTATTCTGAAACTGGATATGAGGTGAATGGGTCTTCACAGGGAAAAGGGGAAGAGGCTGGGTGGTCCTAGTACATAGAGTCTATCACAGAGTATCTGAGGGTCTCAGGTGGTTCAAGTCACAGAGGCTGCAGAGGAGGGGCACTGGTCCTCCCCATTGCTTTTCTTTCCCTGACAGTGCCTGAGGGAAGCAGAGGGCTGTGTAACAACAGGAAAGGCAAGAACAAGGCCCTATGCAGGAATTCCTCCCGCCCAGGGAGAGGACTCTTTCATTACTTGAGCGCTCCGCTCCTCGGCTGACCTTGCACCCAGGACTTGCACCAGTGCTGGGAGCCATGATGAGTTGACCTCCGTCTTTGTCCTTGACGGTTCATGTCGAGCTGGAAGGCACATGTAAAACTCACCTGTGCCACAAAGAACAACGGATAATGGGGAATAAGTAGAGTGAGTTACTCACTGGGCCTAGACTTTTGGTAAGGCATACAATTAGGAAAAGACCCAATCTGGTACTAATTAAAAAGATACCTGTGCGTGAACCTGAAAAATCCAGGGCCTAGTCGCAGGTACAGCTGGACTCAAGGGCTCTTTCAGTCTCTTAGCCTTGCTTTTTGTTTTTTTTTATTTTGTTTTGTTTTGTTTTCCTGTCTTGACTTCTGGTCAGCTTCTTTAGTTAATGGTCTCCCGCAGCTCCAGGCTTACAACCTACTGAGTCACTCTAGTGAACCTGGAGCATACCCTGCTGGGATTTCCTTGGATGGTCCAGGAAATCATGTACCCTCTAGCTAATCACTACGCATGACATGGTAGGTATGGTTTTTATGCCCACAGGAGCGAGAGGAGGCGGGGTGGAGAACTCTAAGTCAAGTCAGAGGCGCTATTACCAGACCAAGGACATGGCTAATGGGCTGTGAAAGCTTTTTGCCCATCACAATTGGGTAGAGATTCGCTGGGGCAGCAGGAAGGTGATCTGGACAGGCAGAGAGAGGAAGAGAGACATGAAGAGCCAGGCCTGGAGGAAACAGAAGCTTGGGTTGGCCTGGGAGCTGCAGCACGCGAGCTCGAAGTACGCAGGTGTTGTGTGTTGGGGGGGGGGGGGTTGGCTTAATCTGTTGAGACTCAGTGGAAGTCTTTTTCAAAGAGTTATTTTATTTTTACTTTTGTTTTTGTTCATTTGAGAAAGTGTCTTATTAAGTAGCACTGGCTGGCCTGGAACTTGCTATGTAAATCAGGACGGGCTCAAACTCAGAAATCTGCCTGTCTCTGCCTCCAGAGTGCTGGAATTAAAGATCTGTGACACCATGCCAGGCTATTTTTAATTATATGTGTGTTGTCCCTCTGTGTGTGTGTGTGTGTGTGTGTGTGTGTGTGTGCACATGAGTGCAGGTGCCCACAAAGGTCAGAAGGCAGTGGCAGGTCCCCTGGAACTGGAGTTATGGGTGGTTGTGAATTGCCCGACAGGAGTACTGAGATCCAAACTCAGGTCCTCTGCAACCCTGCAGTTCATACCCTTAACCACTGAGCATCTCTCCAGCCCCGTCAGTAGAAGTCTCTAAGCAGAAGGGATGTGATGAGAATTTCATATTAGAAAGATCTCTGGGGCAGTAAGAGGCTGAATGGGTGGGCTTCAGTTGTAGCTCTGGTGTGGAAGGAAGATGCGTTGAGGGAACTCTAGGACACAGCTCCAACAGGCCTCCACAGCTGCAGTCCCGGGAAGAGGGTGGAGGGGAAAGAGATGTAGCCTAATCCTCATGGATTCAGCTCTAGAGGCCATCAATGTATAAGATGGAAGCAGGCTGTGTGGTGTTGGTGTGGGGTGGGACAAGGCTGTGTGGACTCTATTGAACCTGAGATGTCAGTAGAAAAACCCTGTCTTCTGGTAGAAGGGGCTGCAAGCCATTGACTGTGATTCTGAAGGTCAGAGAGGGCCCTTCTGGAGACAGCCCCAAGTCAAGAGCTGTGGATCTGGGGAGATGAGGAAATGCTGAAGGAGCTGTAGCAGGAGGGAGCATTGGAGGTCTGGTACCCCGGTTTGCTCTAAAGCCAGATTGAAAAGCAAGATCCCAGGCAGACAGCTGTAGGGACAGATGGGATCCCAGGAAATTCAGGGCAGATGTGCAGAAGACAGACAGCAGGCCAATAGGCAGGGCAAGAGCAGGCCAAGGAGGGCTCAAGAGCTGCAGTTCAGGACGTGGGGCGGAGATCCATGGAGAAGGGACAACTGCTTCGGAGGCCCAGAGTGAGCTGCACTCAAGGGGCCCCCAGCGGAGACTGGAGGGTGGGGCTGAGGCCAGAGGAAGGGAGCTTGGCTGTGGAGTTCTGCTTTCAGGGGACATCGCCAAGGACAGCACAGAGCCACCCTTTTGGCAGAATCCAGAGCCTTAATTATTTTCTTCCAAAAACACAGCTTAGAACTGAATGATCACTGGCTTCAGGATGGGTGTTGGCCAGATGGCCGTTCTGTCACTGTCTCAGCTGAGAGGGACTTTTGGAGATTGCCTTGTCATCAGCACATGAAGCAAACAAGCCACGTGCTGCTTGTCCAAGGAGCACATGTAAGCAAGACCATGGCAGACTCCAGGAACTCAGAGGCCTCTGAACCCATGTGCTATACAGATGGATAGAGGACCCAGGAGCCACGGCACCCTGTCTGGAGGCACCTGGCAGGATGGGGACTCTTGACATGAACATGGCAGGGGCAGACGCTGGAGGAGCCTTCAGAGAGGGCAGACACTCGGGTCTGGCACACTCTCCATGACTCTAAGCATGACCATGTCCTTCTCAGCTCAGGGTGTTTTCAGAGGGGCCCAGCATGCACTGGGAAGCTCTTATTTATGATCTGTCTGTGTGTCTGTCTGTCTACCAGAGGGTGGACATGAACAACCTCAAAGACCTCGCTCAGCGTGTGATATAGCTTGTCTAATGACCAAGGGAGTGGATGGTGCAAGAAGTCACTTGTTGCTCTTCATGACTTCGTCCTTGCTGTGTCCCAGCCTGGAAGGCTTTCCAGGCCTTTCAGCTGGATTTTGTCGCCTTCTCCTAGAAGCCTTGTCTGATTTACCATGTGGAAGTTTCCCTGGCAGCCCCCCCTCTGTGCACCAGGCCCAGGCTTCAGCCTTCAGCTTTCATTTCTGGCTCACTCTGGGAGGACCCATGTTGAGTAAGCAAGCCAGGGCACCTCGCTTACTGTGTGGCCCTGGAGGGCTAGTCAAGCAGTAGGTAGGGCCAGTTAGACAGGGATCTGAGTGGTCTGCTGGGCAGAGGCAGTGAGGGTGCCTCTCAGGGTAATTGCTCATCCCCAGTCACTTGGCCTCATAATGACCCGCCGTTATGGCTCATTTCCCTTGTCATCTTGACTGGATTGGGAATCACCATGCTAACACATCTCGGGTGTGTCTATGAGAGTGTTGGCAGAAAGGTTGGATTAAAGAGGAAGGACCCACCCTGAATGTGGGTGGCATCATCCCATGGCTGGGACTCTGGACTGAATAAAATGGAGAAAGCGAGCTGAGCCCCAGCATTCGTCTCTGTCTGCTCCCTGACTAACCACGCAGTGTGACCAGCTGCCTCACGCTGCTTCCACACCGTTCCCACCAAAATGGACTGCACCTGCAGCCCGAGAGCCAAGATAAGCCCCTCCTCCCTTAAGCTGTTTTGTCAGGAATGTTGTCACAATGAGGAGAAAAGGAATTATCCCATCCACTGAAAAGAAGCGAATTCCCAGCAGGCACTTCTTGCAGAGAGCTACGTTGCCCCAGCTGCTGGACTCCCAGCGTGGTCCTCTTGCTGAGAAGGCTCTTGTGGCAAGGGAGAAGATGAGCTGCTGGGGGCCTGCTGGGTTACAATGCAACTCTCTGCTCTGTCCAAGACCCTTAACTGCTAGCTGTATTAGGCTTCCCAATGGGGATAGACGCAATAGGAGAGCTATCTGCACAGAGAGCTGTGTCTCTATCACCTCTGTCCATGTATCTCTAGTTGTATATCTGCCCCTAATCTATCTAGATGAGAGGGGACTTATTCAGGGAACTGGCTCACACAATTATGAAGGCAGAGGTCCCACTGCAGGCTGACTGCAAGCAGGAGACCCTGGGTGCTGGTAGCTGGGCTCAGTCTCAGAGGTAGGGAGTCCTCAGAGGTAGGGAAGCCCGTGTTGTTACCCTGTGCCCAAGCACAAGAACCCAGGGGCCTGCTGGTGGAAGTCCTGGAGTCCCACAGCTAGAGATCCTGCAGTTCTGTGTCCATGAATGAGAAGGCCCTCCCAGCTCCAGGAGGAAGGAAACCACCTTTCCTCTCCCATCTGAGGCCCCAGCTGGTTGGATGGAGCCCATTCACAGTGAGGCAGATCTCCCTGCTCAGTCCACTGACCCTCCTACCAGTCTGCTGTGGAAGTACCTAACACAGTACCAGAAATGACCCTGTTTTCTAGGTTTCCCTTTCAATGGTTAGACTGACATTTATAATAAAATGAATCATCTGTCATACTAGCCTGCTTGGACCTTGATTGTTTTATACATGAATTGGGAACAATACTCTCATTCAATGAGTTAGGAGAGTTAAAAAAGGGAAAATGAGGGGCTGGAGAGATGGCTCAGTGGTTAAGAGCACTAGCTGCTATTGCAGAGGACCTGGGTTCAGTTCCTAGTACTCACGTGGCAACTAACAACTTTCTTAACTGTAGTTCCAAGAGATATAACAACAACCTGTACTGGCCTCCTTGGGCACGTGGTGCACTTACATACATGTATGCAAAACATACATACATATAAAACAAACAAGTTTTTAAAATGCTGGCCTTGGTGGCACACACCTTTAATCCTAGCACTTGGGAGGCAGAGGCAGGCGGATCTTTGTGAGTTCAAGGCCAGCCTGGTCTACAGAGTGAGTTCCAGGACAGCTAGGGCTACAGGGAGACCCTGTCTCGAAAAGACCAAAAAAAAGAAGGAAAAATGTTTGGCATAAGTATGATCAAGATGTATGAAATTTTCAAAAATAAAAAAGATTTACTTTGGCAAAAAAAGAAGAAAAAAACGAGAGGGGCAATCATGAAACTGAGAAATTTAAGCATTTCAAAAAGTAGACACTAAATACAAATATTTTTCTGATATGATACAAAAGTAGCTTAAAAGTTTTTTCCTTGGAAAAAAAATTTAAAAAGACAGGGCTAGAGAGATGGTTCAGTGGGCCAAGGTGCTTGCCATTAAACTGGATGATCTGAGTCTGATCCCCTAGGACCAACGTGGCAGACGGAGAGAACCAGTTTCCACAAGTCTTCCTCTGACCTCCATATGCATGCAGTTGTGTACACATACACAGCCTGTGCAAAGCAGGCCAAGGGACATTCAGGAGAAAGTTCACAGCTTTAAAAAACATCTTTATTATTCTGGGTGTGGTGGCTCATGCCTTTGATCCCAGCACTTGGATGGCAGAGGCAGGCAGATCTCTGTGAGTTAAAGGCTGGCCTGGTCTATATAGCGAGTTCCAGGCCAGCTGGTACTAAAGGGAGACCCTGTCTCTAAAAGACAAACACACACCACACACACACACACACACACACACACACACACACACACACACACACACCTGTATTAAAACAGGGAAGATCGGCCCGGGGAGATGACTAGGTGGGTAGGGTACTTACTGTGCAAGTGTGAAGACCTGAGTTCCAATCCCCCACACCCATGTAAAAGTCAGGCATGGGAGCATTCACCTATAACCCAGATTCTGGGGGAAGGAGACAGGTGGATCCCAGAGGGTTGCTGATCAGACAGTCTAACTGAAACAGCAAGTTCCAGATTCAGCAAATGACCCTGCATCCAAAAATAAGGTGGAGGGCCAGCAAGGTGGGCCAGCAAGGTGGCCCAGTGGTTAAAATCAGTTGCAGTGCAAGCCTGTCAACTTACATTTGATCCCTAGAACACACAATGGAGAGACACGAAAGTTGACCTCTGACCTCCACACACTTGCACATAATAATGAATTAAAATGTAAGAATAGAGTGGAGAATCGTGGAGGAAGACAGCTGATGTCAACCTCTCCCTTGAGCACACAGTACCCACATGCCCTCAAACACACACCCACACACAAGAAAACAAAGCAGAGGAGCCCTTGTAGTCAGGGGTTTCTCATGTCTTCAACTCACTGACAAGTTCCAAATGCTAGAACTGGGGAGGCAGAAAGAGCAGCTGACAGGACAGAATGAGTAGACATTGTGACCAGGAGAGGAGGAAGAGGAGGAGAATGCTCTAGAAATTTCAAGAATGGCAGCCTTAGAGCCAGACCTGACAAGTGTTAATGTCAGATGTGAGCTGGAAAGTCTGGACAAAAAAAAAAAAACATGTCTGTCCTTCCCAGACCAATCCAGCACCTTCTACACAGAGTCATCACACATGAACTGTCTAATCCTGGGACCTCTAGGAGGCAAGACGACAGGTGTAACCTGGGACAATTCCCACAGATCTGTAGTAGAACCATTCCACTCACATATAACTCCAGAGAAAGTGTGTGTGTGTGTGTGTGTGTGTGTGTGTGTGTGTGTGTGTGTTGTATATATTTGAAGGGGCGGGAGAGGCAACAACACCCTAAAGAGGGCACCTAAAGGAAGTAAGGTAGACTGGGCCAGCTGGTCCTAAGTAAACAAGAGGAGGCTAAAGGAAGTAAGATAGGCTCGGCCAGGGTTGTTTTGAAACTTTTCCGATTGGCTCTAGCTATTTGACCTTTAAGATGATTGGCTGTTCCCTTGTGGGTTTTGCCTTTATATGAGATCGCTGTGACTGACTCCCTGTCTGAGTATCTTGTGGACATGGGAGGCTACGAGGCAGGGCAGACTGTGCACCTGTCTTTTCCCTTCTATCTGGTTGCCTGTGGGGCTATATTGTGTGCTGCCTATGATATATTTGTGTGTAGTATGATGTGATTTGTGTGCTGTATGTGTTATGTGTGTTGTTTTGCTGTGTGTGGTCTCTGTATGTAGGTATATATGTATGTGTGGGGAGTATATGTTGTATGCTACCTGTGTGTATGTGGTGTGTGGTGAATGTGTGTAGTATGTGCTTTGTGTGCTGTGTGTTTTATGTAATGTGGCATGCGTATGTGTGTGTAGAACTGTGAACTGATAGAGAATCCCAGAAATCTGCTAAAATAGAACCCAATCCTGGTGGAATAGGGCCCACCAAATTAATTTATTTCAAATTAATTTTAGCTGTAGGAAAAACTAAGTGAAGGCAATTTTTGTATTGGAGAACCTGAGTGTCACCAGGAAATGGGAGGGGCTTTAAGATGTTCATCAAAACGCCCTTTGTAGAGGTATGGGAAAGTACACGCAGCGCTCTGGTGCTAAAAGCATCATTGCAACTGTACATGAAAGGGCAAGGGAAGGGAGAAGTTTCTGGAACTCTCAGACTGAAAGGCTGTGTGGAGGTTGTCTGACAGAAGCTGTGAGACCTTAGTGGTGGGGTGCAGGAATCTTCCTCTTCTGTCTCCCTCAGTTGTGTGCAAAACCCAAAGAGAAGTCAGAAGAAAAAGATCCTCTCATGGGGTCCACATGCATCTGCCTCCTGGAATACAGAAGGATGGAGAAGGGTTTGATGCCAAACATCCAGTACCTCAGGGACACCACAGACTTTCCCTTCAGTTCATCCAGGTGAAACTAGATGCCTGGTGGGCTGAAACAGCGATTCCCAAAAGCTACAGCAGGAGTTGTTCAGCTTTTTTCTAGAAGGGCTGATAGTAAACACTTAAGCTTCCTGAACCAAAGCATCTGTGTTTACAACCATGCTGTTGTCGTAGCCATAGACAACAGATGAACAGAGGACTATAACTGCTCCAGTGAAACTTCATTCAGAAAAACAGGTGACAGGCAGACTTGGTTTATGGGCTGTAGATATGCTCAAAACCCTGAATTACAGTATCATTGTGAGGTGCATTTTGTTCCTCCGTTTGGTCTCATTATAAGCCTAAAGTGTTAGGATGTATTCTAGAAGGAAAATGGTAGATGAGAAGACAGTGGAGAAATAACTGATTAAAACATGGCTGCCCAAGCCCTTGGTTTGGAGGAGAGACCTGGTTGACAAGTTCTATGATTTGAACATTGTTCTCCATCACCAAGACTCGTGTTGGAACCGCATTCCTCAGATTGGAGGCTTTTGGTAATGGCCCCTTTAAGAGAAATTAATGTTGCCGGGCATGGTGGTGCAGGCCTTTAATACTAGCACTTGGGAGGCAGAGGCAGGTGGATCTCTGTGAGTTCAAGGCCAGCCTGGTCTACAGAGTGAGTTCCAGGACAGCTGGAGCTACAGGGAGACCCTGTCTCAAAAAGACCAAAAAAAAAAAAAAAAGAAATTAATGTCTTTCTCAGGGGGCTAGGTTAGGTTCCTGCAAGAACAGATTAGTTCCGAAGGAATAGTTTATGATAAAGCATCTGATTCTCTTTATCCTTTTTAACTTTTTCATGTACATACTTGCCCTTGTATTTTCAAACCATAAGGCTGTCGTAAAAAACCACGTTTGAGGACCTCCAGGACCACAAGCCAAAATACGCTTCCTTTTTCTATAAATTTCCCAGTCAGGTATTCTGATATAGCAACAGAAACTGAACTTAGACAATCTTAGTACAAATACTCAGACTTATGGGTAATAACTAACAGGTTGATTGTTGTGACAGGGCCCAGAAAGCACAAGATTGGATATTTGGGGACCAGGTGGTGTTGGTAAACATCACGTGGGTAGATCATTTGTAAAGGACACAGAATGTGATATCTCCTGCCTCAGGGAACACCCAACCAAGGGGCACCCACAGTGGAGGAGAGCCACAGAACACACCTGTCTGCCAAAGCCTCATGCTCCTGTCTAACTCACCTTCATTAGCTCCAGTCAGCAACTGTGGACCCAGAAAATCTCACCTTGACTCAGCATATTAGACCCAGCAAGAGTAAATGTGAGTGAGTCATGCTGGGCGTAGTGGCGCAGGCCTTTAATCCTAGCACTTGGGAGGCAGAGGCAGGCAGTTCAAGGCCAGCCTGGTCTACAGAGTGAGTTCCAGGACAGCTGGGGCTACAAGAAGACCCTGTCTCAAAAAGACAAAAAAAAAAAAAAAAAAGTAAATGTGAGTCAACTAGATCTTCCATTGAAGCTTCTCAATCAAGCTCATTAAAATTACTACCCCACTCTCTTCCTGGCTGGGGTCTTCACTATCTCTGTAGGCAAGGTCAGACAGTTCTTTTGGGGATTGGCACTTCTCTCTGAGAACAGGTCCTGTGTCTCTCTGGCTATGGGGGGGATGTAGTTTTTCTGTTGTCTGACACATCCCCAGGAAGACAGGCATGTAATGGATATGAGCAGGAACCATCATTGAAGGATTTCCTGAGGGGGACGCTAATTCCCTAGGACAAAGGAACAGCTCTATTGTCAAAGGAGACTCAGGGAATCTGAAAATTCAGAGCTGTCAGTTCCATGTGTGTCTGTCTAACGTCCTTATCCCAGGGTCTTCTCTCTGGGTCATTGGCAGGTGTGACTGATCCCAGCTACACTGAACACATAATTATTCTTGTAGCTCTGCAGACCTTATAATCAGGTCTTGGGCTTGGGCTTTAGCTGTATGTATCTTCTGTGCTCCAAATAATATGAAACTGAGGCAGGAAGCAGCTAGGAAATAAAGGGGACAGGAGAAGGGAAGAGATACCCCTCACTCTCCTGGTTCTGATCAACATCGCTTCCTGGCTGACACTTGGAAATTTTGACAACAAATCATGTCATCTGTAACCTGCCTGAAAACATACCAAATGAGATTAAGAATGGCTAGTGCATGAAAAATAAAAGCAGAGATTTGTGTAGGTAAGAGTGAGTGAGAAGGAATTTAATAGATGGAGGAAGAGATGGCTTATTTTCAGGATCTGATAACATTTAGGGACATAAGCATAGACTTTTCCAAGGAGGAGAGGGAATGCCTGGACCATGCTGAGAGGGCTTTGTGTAGGGAGGTGGTGTTGGAGAACTACAGCAATCAGGTATCTGTAGGCCTTGCAATGTCTAAGCCAGACCTGGTCACCTGTTTGGAACAAAACAATGAGCCCTGGAACGTGAAGAGAGGGGAGAAGGCAGGCAAACAACCAGCAAACTCTATTTTAGAAAACATCAGATAATACAAACCAACAAGAAACTTTACAACTGTGGAGAATGTGGCAAGTCTGTTACTCACAGGTCAACACTTGGGACACATTACAGAATTCATACTGGAGAAAAACTCTTCACATGCAAAGAACGTGAAAAGTCTTTTGCTGAAGGAACAGCATTTAGGAATCACAAAATAATTCATATAGGTATGAAACCCTACAAGTGTGGAAAACATAAGTCCTTTACTAGTATGTCCTATCTCAGAGTGTATCAAATAATTCACAATAGAGAGAAATCCTACAAATGTGAAGAATGTGATAAGTCCTTTAGTCAAATGTCAAATCTTAGAGTGCATCAAAGAACTCATACTGGAGAGAAACCATACACATGTAGAGAATGTGAGAAGAACTTTAGTCAAATAGCAACTCTGAGAATGCATCAAAGAATTCATACTGGAGAAAAAACTCTATACTTGTGAAGAATGTGAAAAATCATTTATTGAGATCTCTTAGGAGTCTCAAAAAATTCATACAAGTGTGAAACCATACATGTGTGGATAATGTGACAAGTCCTTTAATAGTTTATAGTCTCTTAGAGCATATCAAAGAATTCAAACAGGAGAGAAATATTTCATTGTAAGGAAATTGGCAAGTACTTACTCCTCAAAACTTAAGCAACATTGAAAATTTCATCTAGGATATATAACACAAATGTGAAGAATGTGACAGCTCCTTTGTGGAGAGCTCAACATTTAAGACATAAAAATTCACACATGTTGAAACCCTACAATGTGGAGAATGTGGATCACTTAGAGCATATCAAATAATTCATACTGGAGAGGGGCCCTATAATTGAAGTGAATGTTAACATAGCCTTTAATCCTAAATAGTCTCTTAGAGCATATCAAATAATTCATGTTGAAGGAAAACCCTTCAAATGTGAAGGATGTGCAAGTCCTTTCTAGCTACCACAAAAGTTAAGAAACATATAGAGGTCATACAGGAGAAAAGCCATACAAATATGAAGAATCTATAAAGTTCTTCCCTCAAGAATCACATCTTAAGAGTACATCCAAGAATCCAAAGCAGAGGAATCCCCAACCAATATAAAGAATATATCAAGTCATTTAATTATATGTCACCTCTTAGGGAACATCAAGGACTTAATATTGAAAAAAAAAAAACCAATACAGATCTAAATAATAAGGCTATTCTTTTTTTTTTTTTTTTTTTTTTTTTTTGGTCTTTTCAAGACAGGGTCTCCCTGTAGCCCCAGCCTGTCTGGACTTACTCTGTAGACCAGGGGGCCTTGAACTCACTAAAGATTAGCCTGCCCCTGCTCCCAAGTGCTCCAAGGATTTAAAGCGTGCGCCACACACCATTGCAGGCCCTAAGACTATTTTTTTTATTTTTTTGGTCTTTTCAAGAACAGTCCTCCCCGTTAGCCCCAGGCGGTCCTGAACCACTCTGTATTCCAGGCTGGCGCTTGAACTCACAAAATCCACCTGCCATCTGCCTCCTGAGTGCTAGGATTAAAGGCGTGCGCCACCATGCCCGGCCCGGCTAAGGCTATTCTTCTTTTTTTTTATTTTATTTTATTTTATTATTTCTGTAGTGTATGAAATGTACTGTCTGCATGCAAGTCTGTGCACCCGTGTCGTGCAATGCCGGCAGAAGCTCACAAGGTTTGGATTCCCCTGGAACCTGGAGTTCTCCTGGAATTGGAGTTGTTCAAGGAAAGCCTCGCCGCATGTGGGTGCTGGGGATAGAACCTGTCCTCTGCAAGAGCGCGGCGCTCTAACCGCTAGGCCATCTCTCCAGCCCCGAGGCTATTCTTTAATATGTCAAATATTAGAAGTTGCAGAGAAGTCAAGCTGGGGAGATATGATACAAAAGTAGAGAGTGTAGTAAATCCTTCAGCCTATGCTAAATACTCATAAATTATTATACCCAATTCATAATAGAGAGAAATGTTCAGAGGTTCAAAATATGATGATAATATTAATATATAGATAAATTTTAGAAAGCATATAAAATAAAGGGTAAAGTTAGAATTTAAAACTAAAAATAGGCCGGGCGTCGTGGCACACGCCTTTAATCCTAGCACTTGGGAGGTAGAGGCAGGTGGGTCTTTGTGAGTTCAAGGCCAGCCTGGGTCTATGGAGTGATGTCCAGGACAGCTGGGGCTACAGGGAGACCCTGTCTTGAAAAGACCAAAAAAAAAAAAAAAAAAAAAAAAAAAGAATGTGAGAAACAGAATTCAATTTGTAAAATCACTAATATTTTACTGTTTTGTTTTCATTTAAATTCTATCTTCTGTTTATTTTTATAAAGTAAGTGACTAAAAATAACAAAAAAAATTTATTTATTTTTGTATGTGTAAGAATGTACTGTCTGCTGTAGGTTTGGTGCACTCGTGTCATGCAATGCCACAGAGGTCAGAAGGGGGTGTCGTTCCCCTGGAAACTGGAGTTAAAGACAGTTCTCAGCGTGCCATGGGGGTGCTGGGATCAAACCCGGGTCCTCTGCAACAGTTGGTGCTCTCAACCGCTAGGCCATCTCTCCAGCCCTAACGAATGCTATTTTTTTTTTTTTTGTTCTTTTTGAGACAGGGTCCTCCCTGTAGTCCCAGCGCTCCTGGAACTCGCTCTGTAGACCAGGCTGGGCCTTGAACTCACAAAGATCGCCTGCCTCTGCTCCCAAGTGCTAGGATTAAAGGCATGTCCACCAGAATACCGGCTGAATGCTATTTCTAATTCGACATGAAACAATTCTTATGTTGGAGAATTTAGAACTATAAAGACTTATAAAAACTGTCGGGCATGGTGGTGTGTGCCTTTAATCGCTAGCACTTGGGAGGCAGAGGGCAGGCAGATCTCTGTGAGTTGCAAGGGCCAGCTGGCGACAGAGTAAGTTCCAGGACAGCCTGGGACTAAAGGGAGACCCTCTCTCACAAAATACCAAAACAAATTTATAAAAACTTTGCTTGAACTTCAAATCATCTTGAACATCACAGAATCCATAATGTATAGAAACTGTAGAGCTCCAATGAATGTTAAACATCATTTTCCTAGAATATTAATCTTAGAACATCTCAGAAATTTCATAGTGAACAGAAACATCTTGAAATTCTTAGATAAAATCTCATCCATTATTCACTGTCAATTCACACCGTGGATAGACCAAATAAATAACGAGACGTGAACCAAATTCAGTAACAGAAATAACTTGTGGATGAGTGAATATATTTGTGAACAGGTACAATTTAGAAAACTCTAGCCGGGTGTGGTTGACACATGCCTTTAACCAGCACCCTTGGGAGCCAGAGGCAGGTGGATCTTTGTAGTTCAAGGCCAGCCTGGTCACAGGGGGAGTTCAGGACAGCTGGGGCTACAGGAGACCCGTCTCAAAAAGACAAAAAACAAAAAAAAAAAAAGAAACTCTAATGTGTATAAAGGAAAGGTATCTTTTTACAATAAAGTGAGAATGTTTTGTATCCAAACACCAAATCTGCTTAACAGTGTAAAAATCATAATTAAAAAGACCAAGAGCACCGTCTAATTAAGACAGTGTTGGGAGGTAGGGTACTATGGAGCCACAATGGATATAAGGACATCATTCAATACTATATTTTAATGAATAAGACTGATATTTTTGAAGATGTGTCCATAATCTTCGCAAATACTTGTATTCCAAGAATTGGAAATTACTGAAGGGAAAAGTCCATAGGTTCACTTAATCTGCAACTAAATTGTCTTATTTACACAGGATTATATGATAATTATAGTAATTGTTCATTCTGACACTAAATGAATATATTTCACATTAGAAATACTTCATTAGCACATTTGCTCCATGAGTAATTAATTGGCATATTAATATCTTAACTGAAATCTCACGTAGATTGTTTTCCTCCTGGTAATGAGGATGCATTTTTAATGTGAGTTAGCATTCTAGGTATCTTTTTTAATCCTACAGAAGGAACAAATCTTGAGAATTTGAACTGAGATCATTATGTATGTTCTAATGAGGAAAATAAATTGTTTAGTGCATTAATTAAACAATGAAGTAATATAATAAAATGAATGGTTTGATATTTTCACTATTATCTGATATATTAAGAGAAAATAGGTTCAGCATGCAAAAGTGAAAACTATACTAGGAAATTTATTATTTTAATATTCCTCTATCCTCTTGATAGATATTTGAGCATATGTGGTAATGATGTCTAATGAATCCAAGTTAGAGAATAGTATTCGTTCTTCAGTGCTGTTATCATAGTTTTGTATTAAATTTTTAATTTTTTTTTATGTGTAGGAGTGTACTGTCTGCAGTGTCGGTTGTGCACCCTATGGGGCGCATGCCGTGGAGGTCAGAAGAGGGGCATCGGATTCCCCTGGAACTGGAGTTAAAGATGTTCTGAGCCGCCATGTGGGTGCTGGGAATCGAACCTGGGTCCCCTCAAAGCAGTCGGTGGCTCTTAACTGCTGAGCCAGCTCTCCAGCCCCAGTTATCTTCCTTTTTACGGAGTCAAATGTACGTATTGTAAAATGTCTTTTCAAATGTGTGCATGCTTATTTTACTTAGATAATAAAACTGACGCCTTCAAAAACTTTGAACTAGAGTTCAATTAAAAAATAAAAGGAAAAACAAATACTATGGGGCTGGAGAGATAGCTTAGTGGTAAGTTTTGATGTCTTACAGAGGACCTAAGTTTGGCTCCCAACCCACATCAGGTAGCGCTTACACACTGTAATCCTAGTTCCAGGGATGCCACCTTTTTCTGGCCTTCACGGTCACCTATATATATATATATATATATATATATATATATATATATTATATATAGAGCCACACACATAAAAAAATAATAATAAAACCAGGTGTGGTGTGTATGCCTTGATCCCAGGTCTTGGAGGCAGAGGCAGGCAGATCTCTGTGAGTTCAGCCTGGTTTACATAGTGAGTTCCAGGATAGCTGGAACTACAGGAGACCCTGTCTCAAAAAGACAAATAAAAAATAAATAAATAAATAAATAATAAATAAATAAATGAAAGGTTAATGAACCACACCCTAAGCAGGATCCCTTATGCCCTAGTCTAAGGAACGGTCCCTTTGATCAGTGTTTTAATCTGTCTCAACTGCTTCTGCAGCTACAAGCCCATACAGTATGCATGAGAAGTGTCCTGTTCAAGGATAGATTCTGTGGGTAGGAAAAGTAAGTGCACCCACGTATACTTTCCCTGCCGTGTAAGCTTCATGAGGATTAAGCAGCTTCGAAGCAGCAAATCACATCAGTAGCTCTTGTGCAGCTTGAGCTCCTTCCTCTGCTGACACTCAAACGTGACTGTAGTACCTTGTCTTTCTGGTTGATCAATGCACTCTCTAACTTTGCTTCACCCTCACTGATCCTGAAATGATTTTCTATGCTGAATGTCAAGTACCAGGGTGCACCTGGGTTGCATTTCCTGTGGCTCTGAGGGCGGGGGGGTTCCCCAGGCTGCACTGAGCTGCATTTCCTTGCCAGGGAGGAAGCCACCTTCCAGGATGCTCTACCTGCTTTCCCTGTAGGACATCCTCTGCCATTCATTTCTTCTTGTTCCCAAGTTTGCTCCCTCATGGTGCATAAATTTTTTGTGGGAAGAGCCGTTTAAAAACATTTCTAATAGGGGCATCTAAGGTTTTCACTTTCGAGGGTTGTGCTCTCAGTCAACTCTTGTCTGAACCCAATTAAGGAAAATTCCACAAAAAATCAACTCATGACATTTAAATTGCCTCTCTGAATAACATGATGAAAACTCTTGCTGTCTCTATTTCCTGCAAGTGTGATTTTTTAATAGATTTATTTTTTCTTATTTATTTTTAAGTGTATGAGTGTATTTGCCTGCAGTATGTAAAGTGCACCGGTGCGCCCCATGTGGAGGTCAAGAAGAAGGTGTCAAATTTTCCTGGCAATTGGAGTTACAAAAAGTTAGCGTACAATGTGGTGGCGTGAGATAGAGACCCAGGTTCTCTTCAAGACATCATTGCTCTTAACACACTAAGCCCCATCTCTCTGGCTTCCTGAACTGTGAAGTATTCCTTCTGGAGGTTCAGTGTATCCACATGGTATGTGCTACCTGCCTCATGGTGGTTATATGAAATCCACATTTGCCTAACTTTTGTTCTACTTATAGCTGTTCTTTTCTGTTACTTATTATTGCTAGCATCTACCCCCTGTCCCTAATTGTATAACGTTAAGTTTTATATGTTATGTGTGATTTGCGTATTTGTGTTGTGGCTGGTTGTGTGGTGTGTGTGTCGAGAAATTATATCAGGGTTTCAGTACTCTTTTATTCACCAGTTGGGGGTTTCTGTGGGGGATAATTTTGTACAAACATTACCCCACCTTAGGAGACTTCATTTTAAAAATCATAATTGCATTTATAACGTTGTAATTTTACCTAAAGAAAAAGGACTCCAATAATGATTCCTATTTTTTTAGTGATTTTAATATTATTTTAAAAAGTTAGGGGGCTGGAGAGATGGGCCTATCCGAATAGCGGATACGCTTATTTTTTAAGGGGCGATTGCGTTTCTGCCACAGAGGATCCGGGTGTTGAATCCCGGCACCATCCCATGGCAGTGAGAACCGTCTGTAACTCCATACAGGCGAACTCCAGTTCAACGGAAATCGCCGACCCTCCCGACTTCGCACTATCTGCACAGGGTCATAGACCGGGCAGGGTGAGAGACCATTGCATAGAGGAATATACATACATAATAAATAAAAAATCATTAAAAGAAATAAAAACACCTAAACTAAACAAAACTAAACAACAACAATAGTAGCATCGTTAGATTAGCACAAAAGCCCATAAGATAAACTGGTCAAAAAATAAAATTGTTAGTCTTTCTGTCTGAAGACCCACCTTTCTAGTTTCAGTGGTCAATCTAATTGGTCATAGGACTACCTCTAGGAAGGCAGGTTCACCTTAGTCCATGCTAACATAGATGGGGCAGGTGCTTAGTGCGTACTAGATAGTGACACCTTATCTGCCTGGAATCCCACCTATTAGTTGTGCTGCTTTCTAGATCCAGCCAAATGTCCCGATGGTCTCTGTTACAGTCTGCTTGCTTTCTGAATTCTTAGAAAAGTATATCTCCCTTTTCCATATCCCTTTCACGCTGCTTTCCCCAATGCTTTGGGTGCCCTAGCAATCTTGTATTCTTGCTGCAGCCAGCCTCAGGGTTCCTAAAAACCTGAGTTCCCAGGAAGGGTAAGGAATGAAGGGGAAAAGGACACTGGCACAGAAGCTGCTGAGGTCAGGATGGGCCTGTGGGCAAATGTCCAGCAGGTACTGTACTGCAGATTCCAATGTTGCTTTGTTGTTGGTTGTTTGTTGTTTTGTGTTGTATGTTTTTTTTGAGACAGGGTCTCCCTAGTAGCCCAAAGACCTCCCCTGGAACTCACTCTGGACGGTGCTCTGTGAATTAGAAGATCCAACCTGTACTATACGTCGTGCATGTATGTCTTGCACCCGTGCTCGTGGGCAAATGATACGGCCGTGGAGGGGTCAGAATAGGCATCAGATTCCCCTGGAACTAGGATGTAATCCTTGGAATCGTGATTTTACCGGCAGTTGTCTCAACACCGATGGGGGTGACTAAGGGAATCAGAAACCTTGTGCTCTACTAGCACGAGCTCTCTCACACTCTAGGCCATCTCTCCATGCTCCATTTAAGGCAGGTCTGTCAAGACTTCTAGCCATAATGACCTATCCTGAAGATTTTTCTCTTAAAAGAAATCGAATGAAATTCTCCTAAAGCTTGCGTGTAAGTCCATTCTTAAATTCATTTTATTAATGAGACTAAGAATCCATCTAAGGAGTGTTTTCTCCCCTATATATGTACTTCTTGCTTGTCTTCATCAATCTAGGTTTTAATTGATTCATGACTATGATGTGGATAGAATTTAAGGTACTGAGATCTTAAAACCAAACTCTATGAGCTGAGAATTCTATTTTAAGCTTTTATTTAAAATGGAACAAATGATTTTTTTTTTGGTCTGATGTTGCGAAGATGGTCTCCTGTAGCCCTACTGAATCTCGGAATCCCTTGAGCACGCAGGCGGCTTGATCTCAACAAAGATCATGCCTGCCTCCGCCTCCCAAGTGTAGGATTAAGGCGTTGCTCCACCACCCGGCTCAAACGATGTATTGATTTTAATATTGCATCGTTAATGTCTTCATCAATAGACATGCCTAACCAGTTTATTTAATGACTATAGGAAAACAAGTATATTGGCAAAGAAAGAGTTGGATTTCTCCACGTTTTCAATATTTTGATTCACAGTGAAAACTAATTTAGAAACCTCAACACCCAGCTACCTCTGCAACTACGTCTTGACCAGGTCAGCTTGTGCCACAGGAGATTCCCAGTGTGAGTTTGACAATACCTGAACGTGTCTCTAACCTGATACAACAAATAAGAAATCAATCATGCTCTTAATGTATTTGGATATTCACATGCTGTATCAAAGGTTATGAAAGTTTCCAGCTGGGCGTGGAACTCGCGCATGTTCCTGGGAGACTCTCAGAGTCAACACCTTTAAAATTAACATCTCTAAAAATATCTCTCATGTTTCCTTAGCCCGCTTGCTCTTTATGGTGTGTGTTTTGGTAAGGGTGTTTATTCTGAAGCATGGTTTGAGAGGGTACACACCAACCGATTGTTAACTACAAATAGCAAATTGCACTTCATGGCAATATTTTGCTTATCTTTTTTGTTTTTGGGTTTTTTTTGGGTCTTTTTCGAGACAGGGGTCTCACTAGTAGAAGCTATGCTTTTTGATGATCATCTAGAACATATTCACCTTGAGTAACAGAAGGCTGTAACTCACCAAGAACAGTGTCCAGTCTGCCTCGCGCGTCCAAGCCCTCTAGCTGTCACCATTCTATGTGCGCTGCTCTCTGTGAAGCCAATGTCGAAGCTTCCAGAGCCACACAACACACACGAATAAACCACACACACACACCACACATCATACTAATCGGAGTGATGATGTGGTGGATTTAAATAACTTGTATGATGTTTTTTATGTGTATGTTCATTGCTCTTGACATGGTGACTAATGTGTGGTGCAGTCTTCAGAGGAAGTTAGAAGAGGTTTGTTGGACCTCCTGGAATTGGACAGTTTACCAGAATCTGTTAGCTGAATGTGGATGCTGGGAATACTCAGGGGCCTCTGCACAGAGCAACGAGCATCTTAACCACTGAACCATCTCTCCAGCTCCGATGTTTCATATTTATTTATTTATTTATTTATTTATTTATTTATTATATTTGTTATTTTTTCTTTTTAACAGGTTTCTGTTTTTGTCCAGCTGGCCTGGAACTCACTATGTGAGACTAGGTTGGCCTTAGACCTCACAAAGACCCACCTGCATCGCTCTCCCAATGCGGGCTTAAAGGCATTCAATACCGTGCCTGGCTTCTGATGCTTCATATTTTAATAAGGGAATATAGCAGCGTTTGTTCTTCATATTTTAATAAGGGGTTATAGCAGTGTTTGTCCTCTTGTGACTGACTGACTTCATGTAGTACAATGTCCTGTAACTTCACCCCATGGTTGCAAGTGGTTAGTTTGTTTTCCTTTGAGGGAGTTTATTAAGAAGTTCAGTCAAGGTATGGGTAGGTGTAGGGAACTCTCAGAGTAGCACCCCAGGGTCTAACAACAAGGTACTGTCAGCCCCTTCTACAACAGGCGAATGAAAGCATGAGCCTTCATGAGAAACGGGGTGGGGTGGGGTAGGGGTGAGAGGCTAGCTGGTAGGGGCTGGTAGAAGGGGTGCTGTGTGAAGGAGTCACCAACAAGGACATGGTGATCTTGGGTAAAGGCGCCTACAGGTTGAACTGACCTTGCATGGACTGGGGAACAAGTACCCTACTACTTGTTCTCTCTGGGAGGACTTTTGATTTATCCCAAAGGCCAGGCTCCTGGGTGGGGCAGATAGTTCTGCAAGGCAAACTGAAGTCACTTGGCACTGTGTGTGCTTCTGAGTCCCTGCCTTAAAACTTGGATCTCNGGACAGCTGGGGCGACAGGGAGACCCTGGCTCGAAAAGACCAAAAAAAAAAAAAAACGCATGCGAGTGCGCGCGTGAGTGTGTGTGTGTGTGTGTGTGTGTGTGTGTGAGTGTGTGTGTGTTTGCATGGTGGAGGTCAGAGGACAGACAGTCTCAGGTTATCAGTCCTCATATTCTATCTTCATTAAAACAGGGTCTCTTGTCACCCAGTATGTAGGCGTGGCTACCTGGCCCATGAGCTTCCCAGTATTCTTCTGTCTCCACCTCCCATCTCAGGACCTCTGATGCACACTGCCTTGTCTGGCTGGCTTTACATAGGTTAAGTATATAGTTAATTTAAAAGGATTCAAGAGTATTCTTTTTCTTTTTGGTCTTTTTGAGACAAGGTCTCCCTGTAGTCCCAGCTCTCCTGGAACTCGCTCTGTAGACCAGGCTGGCCTTGAACTCACAAAGATCGCCTGCCTCTGCCTCCCAAGTGCTAGGATTAAAGGCATGTGCCACCATACCCGGCATGAATGCTATTTCTAATTCGACATGAAACAATTCTTATGTTGGAGAATTTAGAACTATAAAGACTTATAAAAACTGTCGGGCATGGTGGTGTGTGCCTTTAATCCTAGCACTTGGGAGGCAGAGGCAGGCAGATCTCTGTGAGTTCAAGGGCCAGCCTGGTCTACAGAGTAAGTTCCAGGACAGCTGGGACTAAAGGGAGACCCTCTCTCAAAAATACCAAAAACAAATTTATAAAAACTTTGCTTGAACTTCAAATCATCTTGAACATCACAGAATCCATAATGTATAGAAACTGTAGAGCTCCAATGAATGTTAAACATCATTTTCCTAGAATATTAATCTTAGAACATCTCAGAAATTTCATAGTGAACAGAAACATCTTGAAATTCTTAGATAAAATCTCATCCATTATTCACTGTCAATTCACACCGTGGATAGACCAAATAAATAACGAGACTGTGACACAAATTCAGTAACAGAAATAACTTGTGGATGAGTGAATATATTTGTGAACATGTACAATTTAGACAACTCTAGCCGGGTGTGGTGACACATGCCTTTAATCCCAGCCCTTGGGAGCCAGAGGCAGGTGGATCTTTGTGAGTTCAAGGCCAGCCTGGTCTACAGGGGGAGTTCCAGGACAGCTGGGGCTACAGGGAGACCCTGTCTCAAAAAGACCAAAAAAAAAAAAGAAAACTCTAATGTGTATAAAGGAAAGGTATCTTTTTACAATAAAGTGAGAATGTTTTGTATCCAAACACCAAATCTGCTTAACAGGGTAAAATTCATAATTAAAAAAGACCAAGGCACCGTCTAATTAAGACAGTGTTGGGAGGTAGGGTACTATGGAGCCACAATGGATATAAGGACATCATTCAATACTATATTTTAATGAATAAGACATGATATTTTTGAAGATGTGTCCATAATCTTCGCAAATACTTGTATTCCAAGAATTGGAAATTACTGAAGGGAAAAGTCCATAGGTTCACTTAATCTGCAACTAAATTGTCTTATTTACACAGGATTATATGATAACTTATAGTAATTGTTCATTCTGACCTAAATGAATATATTTCACATTAGAAATACTTCATTAGCACATTTGCTCCATGAGTAATTAATTGGCATATTAATATCTTAACTGAAATCTCACGTAGATTGTTTTCCTCCTGGTAATGAGGATGCATTTTAATGTGAGTTAGGCATTCTAGGTATCTTTCTAGTATACTAACAAGAAAAGGAAAATCTTGAGAATTTGAACTGGATCATTATGTATGTTCTAATGAGGAAAATAAATTGTTTAGTGCATTAATTAAACAATGAAGAATATAATAAAATGAATGGTTTGATATTTTCACTATTATCTGATATATTAAGAGAAAATAGGTTCAGCATGCAAAAGTGAAAACTATACTAGGAAATTTATTATTTTAATATTCCTCTATCCTCTTGATAGATATTTGAGCATATGTGGTAATGATGTCTAATGAATCCAAGTTAGAGAATAATATTCGTTCTTCAGTGCTGTTATCATAGTTTTGTATTAAAATTTTTAATTATTTTTTATGTGTATGAGTGTACTGTCTGCATGTAGGTTGGTGCACCCATGTGGGGCAATGCCGTGGAGGTCAGAAGAGGGCATCGGATTCCCCTGGAACTGGAGTTAAAGATGGTTCTTAGCCGCCATGTGGGTGCTGGGAATCGAACCTGCGTCCTCTGCAAGAGCAGTCGGTGCTCTTAACTGCTGAGCCATCTCTCCAGCCCCAGTTATCTTCCTTTTTACGGAGTCAAATGTACTGTATTGTAAAATGTCTTTTCAAATGTGTGCATGCTTATTTTACTTAGATAATTAAAACTGACGCCTTCAAAACTTTGAACTAGAGTTTTCAATTAAAAAAATAAAAGGAAAAACAAATCTATGGGGCTGGAGAGATAGCTTAGTGGTTAAGAAGGTTTGATGTTCTTACAGAGGACCTAAGTTTGGCTCCCAACACCCACATCAGGAAGCTTACACCTGTAACTCTATCTCCAGGGAATCCACACCCTCTTCTGGCTTCTGTGGGCACCTGTATATATATATATATATATATATATAGCCACACACATAAAAAATAATAATAAAACCAGGTGTGGTGGTGTATGCCTTTGATCCCAGGTCTTGGGAGGCAGAGGCAGGCAGATCTCTGTGAGTTCAAGGCCAGCCTGTTTACATAGTGAGTTCCAGGATAGCTGGAACTACAGGGAGACCCTGTCTCAAAAAGACAAATAATAAATAAATAAATAAATAAATAAATAAATGAAAGGTTAATGAACCACACCCTAAGCAGGATCCCTTATGCCCTAGTCTAAGGAACGGTCCCTTTGATCAGTGTTTTAATCTGTCTCAACTGCTTCTGCAGCTACAAGCCCATACAGTATGCATGAGAAGTGTCCTGTTCAAGGATAGATTCTGTGGGTAGGAAAAGTAAGTGCACCCACGTATACTTTCCCTGCCGTGTAAGCTTCATGAGGATTAAGCAGCTTCGAAGCAGCAAATCACATCAGTAGCTCTTGTGCAGCTTGAGCTCCTTCCTCTGCTGACACTCAAACGTGACTGTGGTACCTTGTCTTTCTGGTTGATCAATGCACTCTCTAACTTTGCTTCACCCTCACTGATCCTGAAATGATTTTCTATGCTGAATGTCAAGTACCAGGGTGCACCTGCACCTGGGTTGCATTTCCTGTGGCTCTGAGGGCGGGAGGGGGGGGTTCCCCAGGCTGCACTGAGCTGCATTTCCTTGCCAGGGAGGAAGTCACCTTCCAGGATGCTCTACCTGCTTTCCCTGTAGGACATCCTCTGCCATTCATTTCTTCTTGTTCCCAAGTTTGCTCCCTCATGGTGCATAAATTTTTTTGTAGGGAAGGGCCGTTTAAAAACATTTCTAATAGGGGATCTGAGGTTTCACTTTCAGAGGGTTGTGCTCTCAGTCAACTCTTGTCTGAAACCATTAATGGAAAATTCCACAAAAAATCAACTCATGACATTTAAATTGCCTCTCTGAATAACATGATGAAAACTCTTGCTGTCTCTATTCTGCCTGAAGTGTGATTTTTTAATATTTTATTTTTTATTATTTTAAGTGTATGAGTGTATTGCCTGCATGTATGTAAGTGCACCGGTGCAGACCCCATGTAGGTCAGAAGAAGGTGTCAAATTTTCCTGGAATTGGAGTTACAGAAGTTAGCTACCATGTGGGTGCTGAGAATAGAGCCCAGGTCCTCTTCAAGAGCAGCCATTGCTCTTAACCACTAAGCCATCTCTCTGGCTTCCCTGAACTGTGAAGTATCCTCTGGAGGTTCAGTGTATCCACATGGTATGTGCTACCTGCCTCATGGTGGTTATATGAAATCCACATTTGCCTAACTTTTGTTCTACTTATAGCTGTTCTTTTCTGTTACTTATTATTGCTAGCATCTACTGTCCCTAATGTATAAGTTAAGTTTTATTATGGATGCTTGTACTTGTGTGTGTGTGTGTGTGTGTGTGTGTGTGTAGGAAAAAATGGAGTTCAGTACTATTTATTCACAGTTTGGGGGATATGAAAACATACACTAGGAGATTAATTTTAAAAATCATAATTGCATTTATAACGTTGTAATTTTACCTAAAGAAAAAGGACTCCAATAATGATTCCTATTTTTTTAGTGATTTTAATATTATTTTAAAAAGTAGGGGGCTGGAGAGATGGCCTAGCGGATAAGAGGGCCGACTGCTTTTGCAGAGGACCCGGGTTCAATCCCCGGCACCCACATGGCAGCTGAGAACCGTCTGTAACTCCAATTCCAGGAGAATTCCAGTTCCAAGGGAATCCGAGACCCTCTTCTGACCTCTGCAGCATTGCACGACACGGGTGCATAGACCTGCATGCAGACAGTACATTCATATAAATAAATACATACATACATAAATAAATAAATAAATAAATAAATAAATAAATAAATAAAATAAAAACTAAAAAAAAAGTAGAATTGTTAGAGTAGCAAAAAAGCCCCATAAGATTAACTGGTCAAAAAATAAAATCTTTAGTATGTTGGAAGACCCACCTTTCTAGTTTCAGTGGTCAATCTAATTGGTCATAGGACTACCTCTAGGAAGGCAGGTTCACCTTAGTCATGCTATATAGATGGGCAGAGTGCTTAGTGCGTTAATCAGATAGTGAACTTATCCTGCCTGGAATCCCACCTCTTAGTGTGCTGCTTTTAGATCCAGCCACATGTCCACGATGGTCTCTGTAAGTCTGCCTGCTTCTCTGAATTCTTCAGAAAAGTATATCTCCCTTTTCTCATATCCCTTTTCACGCATGCTTTCCCCAATGCTTTGGGCTGCCCTAGCATCTTGTATTTTGCTGCAGTCCAGCCTCAGGGTTCCTAAAACCTGAGTTCCCAGGAAGGGTAAGGAATGAAGGGGAAAAGACACTGGCACAGAAGCTGCTGAGGTCAGGAGGGCCTGTGGGCAAATGTCCAGGCAGGTACTGTACTGCAGGATTCCAATGCTTTGTTGTTGTTGTTGTTGTTGTTGTTGTTGTTGTTGTTTTTGAGACAGGGTCTCCCTATAGCCCAAGCCGTCCTGGAACTCACTCTGTAGACCAGGCTGGCCTTGAACTTACAGAGATCCACCTGTACTGTACTGTCTGCATGTAGGTCTGTGCACCCGTGTCGTGCAATGCCGTGGAGGTCAGAAGAGGGCATCAGATTCCCCTGGAACTGGAGTTCTCCTGGAATCTGAGTTACAGACAGTTCTCAGCCACCATGTGGGTGCTGGGAATCGAACCCTGGTCCTCTGCAAGAGCTCCTAACCTCTAGGCCATCTCTCCAGCTCCATTCTTAAGGCAGGTGTCAAGACTTCTAGCTTGCCTATCCTGAAGATTTTTCTTTAAAAGTCGAATGAAATTCTCCTAAAGCTTTTGCTTAAGTCCATTCTTAAATTCTTTTATGAATGAGACTCAAGAACCTTCTAGGGGATGCTGTTTTCTCCCCTATATTATTATTTCTTGCTTGTAATTCATCTAATCTAGGTTAAATTGATTCATGACTATGATGTGGATAGAATTAAGTACTGAGATCTTAAAACAACTCTACTGAGCTGAGGAATTCATTTTAAGCTTTTATTTAAAATGGAACAAATGATTTTTTTTTTTGGTCTTTTTCGAGACAGGGTCTCCCTGTAGCCCTAGCTGTTCTGGAACTCACTCTGTAGACCAGGCTGGCCTTGATCTCACAAAGATCTGCCTGCCTCTGCCTCCCAAGTGCTAGGATTAAAGGCGTGTGCCACCACACCCGGCTCAAACGATGTATTTTTAATATTCATCTTTAATTCTTCATCAATAACCATGCCTAACCATTTATTTAATGATATAGTAAAACAAGTATATTTCAAAGAAAGAAGTGGATTTCTCCACGTTTTCAATATTTTAGATTACAGTGAAAACTAACTTTAAAACCTCACACCTAGTAACTCTGCAACTACTGTCTGTGACACAGGTCAGCTTGTGCCACAGGAGATTCCCCATGTGAGTTTGACAATACCTGAACGGGTCTAACCTTATACAACAAAATAAGAACATCAATCATGCTCTTAAATGTATTTGGATATCACAGCTGTATCAAAAGGTTATGAAAGTTTCCAGCTGGGCGTGGAACTCGCGCATGTTCCTGGGAGACTCTCAGAGTCAACACCTTTAAAATTAACATCTCTAAAATATCTCTCATGTTTCCTTGTGCTCTTTTGTGTGTGTTTTGGTAAGGGTGTTTATTTTGAAGCATGTTTTAGAGTGTACACACCAGATTGTTAACTACAAGCTTCATGCTTTTTGTTTTTGTTTTTGTTTTGGGGTTTTTTTTTTGGTCTTTTTCGAGACAGGGTCTCCCTGTAGAAGCTTCATGCTTTTTGAATGATCTCTAGAACATATTCACCTTGGTTAACAGAAGCTGTAACTCACCAAGAAACAGTTCTCCATCTGCTCTCCCCAGCCTCTAGCTGTCACCATTCTATTCGCTGCTTCTGGAAGCCAATGGTCGATGCTTCACATACACACACACACACACACACACACACACACACACACACATATACATATATGTATATATGTGTGTATTTAAATTTTATGTGTATGAGTGTATTGTCTGTATATATGTAATTGTACCCATGTTGTGCACTGCCTTCAGAGGTCAAAAGAGGGTGTTGGACCTCCTGGAACTACAGTTACCAACAGCTGTTAGCTGACATGTGGATGCTGGGAATTGAACTCAGGGCCTCTGCAAGAGCAACTAGTCCTCTTAACCACTGAACCATCTCTCCAGCTCCTGATGTTTCATATTTTATTTATTTATTTATTTATTTATTTATTTATTTATTTATTTATTTTTGTCTTTTTGAGACAGGGTCTCTCTGTTGTCCCAGCTGGCCTGGAACTCACTATGTAGACTAGGTTGGCCTTGAACTCACAAAGACCCACCTGCCTCTGCCTCCCAATGCTGGGCTTAAAGGCATTCAATACCGTGCCTGGCTTCTGATGCTTCATATTTTAATAAGGGAATATAGCAGCGTTTGTTCTTCATATTTTAATAAGGGGATATAGCAGTGTTTGTCCTCTTGTGACTGACTGACTTCATGTAGTACAATGTCCTGTAACTTCACCCCATGGTTGCAAGTGGTTAGTTTGTTTTCCTTTGAGGGAGTTTATTAAGAAGTTCAGTCAAGGTATGGGTAGGTGTAGGGAACTCTCAGAGTAGCACCCCAGGGTCTAACAACAAGGTACTGTCAGCCCCTTCTACCAACAGGGAAGAAAGCAGTGAGCCTTATGAGAAACTGGGGTGGGGTAGGGGTGAGAGGCTAGCTGGTAGGGCTGGTAGAAGGGGTGCTGTGTGAAGGAGTCACCAACAAGGACATGGTGATCTTGGGTAAAGGCGCCTACAGGTTGAACTGACCTTGCATGGACTGGGGAACAAGTACCCTACTACTTATTCTCTCTGGGAGGACTTTTGATTTATCCCAAAGGCCAGGCTCCTGGGTGGGGCAGATAGTTCTGCAAGGCAAACTGAAGTCACTTGGCACTGTGTGTGCTTCTGAGTCCCTGCCTTAAAACTTGGATCTCTTCCTACCTCATGCTGTTTTGATGTAAAAAAAACTGTGCACGTGTTCCCTGGGGTCCAACCTTGGGATCCCTCGGGGGCACAGCACAGCCATATCTCTTGTTGGAGGTTCAGTTTCAGGATACCCTACAAATTGCAGAATTGAAGGATGCTCAAGTCCCTTATTAAAATGATGTTACATTTTCATATAATGTATGTACATCTTCCCTAAACAGTAAACCATCTTAAATTACCTCGTATGATATAGATAATATGTAAGTCATTCCAATAATAATATTGTTTAAGGAGTAATGAGAAAGAAAAAAAACTCCACAGAAGTTCAATAGAGAAACATTGCTAAAATTTTATTTTAATGTATTTTATTATTATTGGGTGTTTTGTTGTTATTGTTGTTTCTTTTCAGCTTTTGGAGACAAGATCTCACTCTGTAGCCCTCACTGGCCTGGAACTTGCTATGTAGATCAGGCTGGCCTTGAACTCATAAAGATTTACCTGTCTCTGCTTCTCAAGTGCTGGTATTAAAGTTTGTTTGTTTTTGTCTTTTTGATACAGGGCCTCCCTTTAGTCCCAGCTGGTCTGGAGTTCATTATGTAGACCAGGTGGGCCTTGAACTCACAAAGGTCCACCTGCCTCTGCCTCCCAAGTGCTAGGATTAAAGGCATGCACCACCATGCCTGGCTTAAAGACTTTTTTTAAAGATCATTTTTAATTACATGTATAGGTATGTACACATGAGTGCAAGTTCCTGTGGAGGCCAGAAGAGGGTGGCAGGTTCCCCTGGTACTGGAGTTACAAGTGGTTGTTAACACCGGGCGTGGCGACTCACGCCTTTAATCCTAGCACTTGGGAGGCAGAGGCAGGTGGATCTTTGTGAGTTCAAGGCCAGCCTGGTCTATAGAGCGAGTTCCAGGACACCTGGGGCTACAGGGAGACCCTGTCTTGAAAAGACCAAAAAAAAAAAAAACAAAAAAAACAAGTAGTTGTTAACTACCTGATGTAGGTGCTGGGAACTGAACCCAAGTCCTCTGTAGCAGCAGCCAGCCCTGCCTCTTTGTTGCTGAGCCCTCTCTTTAGCACCAAATACAATGTTGTTTTTGAGACAGGGTCTCCTCTATAGCCCCAGCTGGTTCTGGAACTCACTTTGTAGACCAGGGCTGCCTTAACAACTCACAGAGATCCACCTGCCTCTGCTCCCAAGTGCTAGGATTAAAGGCCTGATGCCACACATGGCTTTGGCCTCTACAGATGCGTTTCGGTTATCTCAGCCGACATGTGGGTGCTGGGGAAATCTGTCCTCTGTTTAAGAGCATTGGCGTCTATTAACCACTCCAACTGCTGAGCCATTCTCTCCAGTCCCCACAATTTTTGTTTTTAACAAAATTTTTTTTAATTAATTTTATTTATTTTCGTGTATGTGTATGAATGGACTCCTGCATACAAGTCTGCACCCGTGTGTCTTTGTGCAATGCCGCCGTGAGGTCAGAATAAGGGTCTCGGGATTCCCCTGGAGCTGGAGTTATCTTCTGGAATTGGACTTTCAGACGGCTCTCGCCGCCATGTGGGGGTGCTGGGCGATCGAACTCGGTCCTCTGTAAGAGCAACAAATGCTCCCATACGACATCCAATATAATTGTCGGTGCTCTTAACCGCTAGGCCATCTCTCCAGGGCCCCCACAATTTTTTTTTTTTAAAAAAGTATTTTTCTCCAAGATTGAGCCCATGGATGCAGACCCTGTGGGTCCTGCTGTCCACCCGTATGATATGGCTATGTGGGTTGAAAAGTTCATATCAAAATCACATGCACTTGGTTTAAACCATGCAGAACAAAATTTAACTTATAGCTAAGTGTTTGTGCACTTCACTCTACCTGCTCAACATTTAAAACTGCTACAAAGCTGGACTCATCAGAGGACTGTCTCCATTGCCCGGGGAGACGCTCCTGACAATTTAAACTATTAAATAGTAGAGGTTCCTTCTGCAAGTACCAGGCCTGGCTCCTGTATCCTCTCCTCGTGATCCACTCCGAGATGGCCTTTCACTTCCTGTTTTTCAAGGACAGCAAGTCCTTGCCACCCACCACACCATCTAATCTAGTTTGTTTTCTGTTTTTTTTTTTTAAGAAATTTTTTTAATTTTTTTAAATTTTATTTTATTTTATTTATTTATTTATGTGTATGAATGTATTGTCTGCGTGTAGGTTTTTGCATCTGTGTTGTGCAATGCCTCGGAGGTCAGAAGAGGGTGTCGGATTCCCCTGGAACTGGAGTTCTCCTGGAATTGGAGTTACAGACTTGGGATTGAATCACGGTCCTCTGCAAGAGCATTCGGTGCTCTTAACTGGTAGGCCATCTCTCCAGCCCCTGTTTTCTGTTTTGATAAACACCATGACTATAAACAACTTGGGGAGGAAATGCTTTATTTCATCCTACAGTTATTGTCCATCATCAGGGGAAGCCAAAGCAGGAACTCAAGGCAGGAACCTGGAGGCAGGAGTTGAAGCACAGGCCATAGGGGACTGCTGCTTACTGGCTTGGTCCCCTGGCCCATGCTCAGCCTGCTTTTTTATACAATCCTGGACCAGCTGCCCAGGGATGGCACCACCCACAATAAGCAGGGCCCTTCCACATTACTCAACAATCAAGAAAATGCCCCACAGACACTGGCCTGTGTCTGTGGGGCAATTCCCCAATTGAGGCAATTCCCCAATTGAGGCTCCCTCAACCCAAGTGTGTCAAGTTGACACTAAAGAGATCCAGTACACCCTCTTCCCAGATGACTCTAGGTTTGTGTCAAGTTGATAACTGAAGTTAACGATGACACCATCCTATTAAGAAAACCCCCCTTCTCATCCACTGGATGCCAACAGCACCTTATGCTGGAATCACGTAGAATTACCCTGACTGGGACCAACAGAAGTTGGGGCTGTAAGCTATAAGTACCATGCTGGTCCAGGTATAGGTTGTGCAATATGGGAACAAAGCTGACCTTAGTGGGTATAATGGTTAATTGTCCTTGTTAACCTGACTGGATTTAAAATCACTAGAGAGGTTTAACCGAGGAGGGAAGATACACCCCGAATATGAGCAATACCATCTATGGGGTGGGGTTCTGGACTGATATAAAGGACAAAAGTGGAGAAAGCAAGGTGAGCACCAGAATTCATCTCTCTCTGCTTCCTGACAGTGGGCACAAAGTGACCAGCCTCCTTATGCACCTGCCACCGTGCCTTTCTGCCATGATGGACTGTGCCCTCTTAAACTGTGAGCCAAAAATAAACCTTAACCTCCTTAAATTTTACCGGTCAAGTATTTTGTCACAGTAATGGGAAAAGTAACCAAGACAGAGAACATTGGGACATAGAGCCACATCGTGACAGATGTTGCGACAGATGTTCCCTCAGATGCTAACTTGCCTTTGACTGCCCTGACACCAACCCTAATTTGATGTGGAGGCCACAAACCCCGAGACCTTGGCAGGAGGTTGGGCATGTCATTAGAATGTAATAATGCTTTCGTTTACATTAAACTTATTTTCTCCGTTACCTTCTATTTATGGAAAATGAATCTAAAAAAAGAAAGAAAAAGAATCTAGTTTTATATTTAACTTAGTGATGTAACGTTGTAGTTTAAAGTAAGGCCATTTAAAGGAAAACAGACAGACACTTTTTTTAAAGTCCAGGTGGTGAGAAAACGTGAAGAAACGCTGGCTGTGAGCGAGTCGTTGGACTCGAGCCTTCGTGGATGGCTGTGCCGCGGGGTGCTCCCCAGGCTTGCCTCTTGCTTTCAGTCCAGACCTCAGCCGTGGCTCATGAGCTTCCTGCAGCCACTGTAACGAGTCACTGTAAAATAGGTGACTCAGAACCTATTTATTCTCACATGATTCTGGGGGCCAGAAGTTGGCCATGTTCTCTCGAAAGGACTCTGGGAGATGCTTTCTCATCCTCTCCCAGGCTCTGGTTTTTCCAGGCAGTCCTGGGACTGTAGATGCTTAGCTTCCATCTCCTCTCCCAGTGCTCCTCCTCCTCTGTGGGTCTCTTACAAAGACATTTCATTAGATTAAGGCCCAGCTAACACAAGAAAACCTCATGTTGATATCATTATGTTAATTATACCTACAAGAACTCTTTTTTTCCAAGAAGGCCAAATTCACAGGTTCTTGGACATGATCTGTCTTTTCTGAGGGATGCTCTAATATCAATTTTTTTTGCTATAACTGAATACCACAGACTGCATAATTTATAAAGAACTCAAGTTCATTCAGCTCATAGTTCTGGGAAGTGCAAGATCAGATGTCCGCACATCTGGTGGTAAGGGTGCTCCTGCTGGTCATGGTGTGATGGGGCACATAACGAGCAGGGTGCTCCAGCTCAGGTCTCTTCTTATTTTTCTATAAAGCCATCATCCCATTAGATTACGGCCCCATCCCTAATGGCCTCACTTAACTTTGATTCCCTCGGAGAGGTCCCACTTTCAAATATCACTGTTGGATTACGTTTCTACTCTCATATACTTCATAATGGAGATTAAATTTCAATATGAGCTTTTGTCAGAGCATCCAAACAATACAGTAGAGGTCAGCATTCTACCCTCTGAAAGAGCGCTCTCCGCACACCCCTCAGGTCCTGTCCTTCCTCTGCTCAGAGCCACCTTCTCAATGTTCCCTTTCTTCCCCTCAGTCTCTTGTTCAATCACATCTCTCCAACCATCCTGAATGATGTTTCTAGAACATACTAGATTCTTCCCTCTGCCTGGAGTTCTCCTTCTCCAGAATCGCATGGGCTCTTCCTTCACCTCCTCAGACCTTTGTTCTCACATCACTTCGATGAGATATTTCCCTGGATACCCATGTTCAGTAATGTAGCTCTTAGTCCACCCCTAACATCTACCCTTCTCTCTCCCTCATTCCCTCCCCCCCTCAGTCCCTTATACTTCTGTCCTCTTTAGTCACACTTAACGATGTATTTACACTTAAGGATGTTTGTTTCTCTCACTAGAAGTTCAGATCTATTGTATGAATTACTTTTCTTGTTGCTGTGACAAAAGCAACTTAAGAAAGGGTTTATCTGACTCACAGTCTGATGTTACAGTCTCCCACGTGGAAGGCATGGTGGCAGGAGCCTGAAGCAGCTGTTCACACTGCATCCACAATCAGAAAGCAGAGACAGATGAGTGCTGGATTTCAGCTTGCTTTCTCTTTTTTATTCAGTCCAGGACCCCAGCCAATGAAATTATGCCACCTGCATTTGGGGGTGGGTCTTCCTACCACCGTTAACCTAATCTAGATAATCCTTTACAGACTTATCAGGAGACTTGCCTTCTAGGTGATTCTAGATCCTGTCAGGACCATCCATATCAAAACACGCATATAGAATTTTTGTTCATTGCCATCATCGGAGATTCTAGAATATGGCCTGATATATGGGAGATTCTCAGAAATACACATTGGCTTGCAAGGTTAAATGAGGGGGAGGGGATGCCAGGGCTGACACTCGGTGTGGCTGAGCATCCTCCCAAGGTCTCAGTGTGACATCCTTGGTCCCCGGAGGGGTGCTATTGAGAGGTGGTGGGATCTTTGATAGGTTCAATTTAGAGAGAGGCCTTTAACCCTTAGGGCATGCCCATGGAGGGAATGGTGGGATACCAAGACTTCCAGACACTTTGTGGCTTCCTGGCTGCAAGGTGAGCAGCTTTGACCCACTGTGTGCTCTGCCATAACATGCCATGTCATCAGAGACCTAAGGCCATAGTCTGATCTTGTACTAGAATCTACAAAATTACAAATAAAATAAACATTTTCCAATGCTGGGAGAAGGCTCAGTGGTAAGAGCACTTGCTGCACAAGCATGAAGACCTGAGTTTGGATCCCCAGAACCCACATAAAAAAGCGAGGTGCTGTGCACCTGTGAGCTCCAGGCCAGTGGCAGAGACAGGGTGACCAGTGGGACTGGCCAGCCAGCCAGTCTAGCTGGATGATGATCTCTAGGTTCAGCGAGGACCTTATCTCAAAAAATACTGTGGAGAGTGATCGAGCTTCTGGCTTCCACGTTACACCTGAGTACATGTGCTCACCCACATGAACATGTGCACACATTACACACAGAAAGAAACAGGGAAAGACAGAGGGAGAGAGGGAGGGAGGGGGGGAGGAAAGAGGGAAGGGAGGGAGGGAAGGAGGCGAGGGAGGGAAAGATGGAAGGAAGGGAGAGAGGGAGGGAGGGAGGGAGGAAAGAAGGAAGGGAGGGAGGGAAGGAGGGAGGGAGGAAAGGAAGGAAGGGAGGGAGGGAGGAAAGGAAGGGAGGGAGGGAGGGAGGGAGGGAGGGAGGGAGGGAGGGAAAGATGGAAAGGGTAGTTCAGTTGGTTTACACATTAAGACACTTTGAATAGTTTCTCTGCTCTCCATTTTAGGTAAAGTCCAAAAAACCCCAACAATGACTTTTTTTGTTTTTCATTTTAAGAGTAAAATTAATATATTTTGCGATACAAAAACAAACCCAAAAACCCAAACCCAAAATAAAACAACAACAAACAGTAAGGAGGACAATCACCAAACAAATTTAAGAGATCTTTTGCAGAGAGAATGCTCCCTGAGGGTTTCTGACCACTGGTGTCTGTCCTCCGGGCAGACCAGTGAACAGGACAGAGTTCACAGAATCCGGGACACGAAGGAGCCCCTCTACCCTTGGAAACCCAAGCCTAGTCCTTGCCAAAAATTCAAAGATGAACACAGAAACTAGTTTCCAACTTGGAACATGGAGTTCTAAACTAAAGCAGGCCCCCTCTTCTGAGGACCCTGCACAGTTTTTCCCGGAGTAGGTTCGGCTGTGCCAAGTCCCTCCTCTCAGTGTTGAGGAGATACCCCCATCCCCCATTCCTATCCCCCCCCCTTACCCCCATCTCACAGATTAAGAAAAGAAACTTTGTTCAGCTAAGTTCAAGCCAGAGCACCTGGTCCTTTCAAGTGTGAGTCTGAAGCCTGTGCCTGTGGGCTGGAACCGGAAGGCAACGGAAAGGTCCTCCTCTGGGGGGCCTGGAACTAGGTGCTGCCAAGAAGGCCCTGCAGAAGATGGCCAGCATGGGGTCGGGGAGTAGGAGGGAGGGAGCCTAACTTCCTGTGGGGTGAAGGTGGCTGCTGGCTCAGAAGCCCAGCAGGCTGGTGGCGCTACCTCCCAGGTTTGCAGAAGCAAGTTGGGACACTATTTTCTCTCCTGAATTTGTCCCAGGAGTCCTTGAGGCTGACAGGCCCCAGACAGCCACATTTCCTATGCTTGTGGCCTTGCTTTCTGAGCCACAGCTGTCTCCGAAAAAAATGGGCTACTACTACTACTATCCCAGGTGGTAAAGGCACCCACCTCAGCGCTGGCCTTCAGTGTGCCGTGGGCTATTTCATGTCTCTTGTCTATTTAGTCTCTTAAACCAAAGCTCTGCTTAGCAAACAGAACCCTCAGTCTAAGCAATGCTGTTTTCAGAGGAGGACGAAGGTGTGAGGTATGTCCAGCTTCCGTCCACTCTGTGCCAGGGCCTGGAGCTCCCCCACATGCCCGCTGAGCACTCTGGCATGGCATGGCCTTCTCTTCATAGCTGCCTGGATTCTGGCTTCTTCATGGACCACCGGCTCCAACCCTTCTATGTTGTTTATAATGATCAGGAGAGGATCCCAGGAAGGCAAGAAAAGACCTGAACAACCCACCTTCCCTGAGGACCCCTGTGAGCCCTGACGTCACAGAGCTGTGACCAGGGGACCTATAGGCACCCTCATCCCTGCCACCTTCCCCACACAAGTGGACTCAGGTCCCTTCTTCCTTGGAAAAGAAGGGCGAGCCCCCACATCCCTAGATCCTGTTATTTCCCTCTCCCTCCTGAAGCTGCCAGTCCTCTAACCCAGCTCATTGCTTCCCGGGGTAGGACTGGGGACCCTTTCATGGCTCTCACCCGGCTCTGCTTGACTGATTGGCCCGGTGCAGACAGCAGGAGGCCCCACTATTCATTAATGACTTCCAGACACAGTGCAGAGCTCAGCCCAGACAAGGGAGTGCAGTGGAGGACCAGCCTGGGCCGAGGGGGAGGCAGGACTATTTGGGGGAGGCTCTGCAAAAAAGGCCACGTGGTCAGGACACAGCCTCCAATAAAAAGGCCCAGTGTGTGTGTGTGCTGAGCTGTAGAAGGGGCTGCCTTGTGTGCCCGTGGCTTCCCTCTGACATTCGTGTTCCATGTGGCCTTCAGTGGGCATGAGAGACTCTGTGGCCTGTCCTGGCTCCTGCCTTGTACCTCAGCTTGTCTCCTTTCACTCGCTGTGCCTCCTGCAGGGGACATCCCCTTTTACTCCTGCTGAACTTTACTTTTGGTAACCCTCTGTGTCCGTGGAGGCTGTGTGCCTTCGGGTGCATCTCCCAATCTTCTCCTGCAGGCCAGTTTGGCCTCAAGCTAATGGGATCCTTGTTCACCTCTTTTGAAACACAGGAGAAATGGTCCCCAAAGGCCAAGCAGGATGACTTTTACCCACTGAAGGTGCTATTGAGACTATCTCTTTAGTCACCAGAGCCAAAGAAATGTGAGAACATCATGTCCGAGCTCTCTTCCCCTTATTGTGGGATCTAGAAGAGACTTCGAGAGCAATGGCGTGAGTACAAAGACGGCCCTGGGAAAACTGGGACCAGCAGGAGGACAGTGTCCCCACAGACCTTAGAGGACAGTTTCCCCACAGACCTTAGAGGACAGTGTCCCCACAGACAGTAGAGGACAGTGTCCCCACAGACAGTAGAAGACAGAGACCCCACAGACCGTAGAGGACAGTGTTCCCACAGACAGTAGAGGACAGTGTCCCCACAGACAATAGAGGACAGTGTCCCCACAGACTGTAGAGGACAGTGTCCCCACAGACAGTAGAGAACACTGTCCCCACAGACCGTAGAGGACAGTGTCCCCACAGACCTTAGAGGACAGTGTCCCCACAGACAGTAGAGGACAGTGTCCCCACAGACCTTAGAGGACAGTGTCCCCACAGACAGTAGAGGACAGTGTCCCCACAGACCTTAGAGGACAGTGTCCCCACAGACAGTAGAGGACAGTGTCCCCACAGACCTTAGAGGACAGTGTCCCCACAGACCGTAGAGGACAGTGTCCCCACAGACCGTAGAGGACAGTGTCCCCACAGACCGTAGAGGACAGTGTCCCCACAGACCGTAGAGGACAGTGTCCCCACAGACCGTAGAGGATGGTGTCCCCACAGACAGTAGAGGACAGTGTCCCCACAGACCATAGAGGACAGTGTCCCACAGACATGGCTAGAGGCAAGTCCACAGACAGTGAGGCGTTGTCCCGCAGACGTAGACGGAGCAGTGTCTCAGACAGTCGAGAAACTGTCAGCGAGACCATAAGTAGGACATGTCCTACAAGACCTGTGAGGACGAGTGTCCCAGACGAGTAGAAAGACAGAGACCCCCAGACCGATTACAGACATGTGTTCCACAGAGTAGAGGAAGTGTCCCAAGGACGATAGAGACAGTGTCCCACATACGTAGAGACAGTGTCCAAAGACAGTAAATGAACACTGTCCCCGAAGACCGTAGAGGCCAGTGTCCCACAGACGTAGAGGACAGTGTCACAGTCCATAGGACAGTGTCCAGCAAACGCTTAGAGGCCAGTTTTCACAGAACATAGAGGACAGTGGTCACAGATTCTTGATGACGTGTCCCTACAGTCCTAGAGACAGGTCCACAGCGTAGTGACAGTGTCCACAGACAGTAGAGGAGTGTCCCCAGACAGTATAGATGACAGTGTCCCCACGACAGTGAGGACAGTTTTCCAAGAGACGTAAGGACAGTGTTCCCCAACGTAGAGGCAGGTCCCCAAGCAGTAGAGGACAGTGGTCCCACAAAGACGTAGAGACTGTCCCAAGACAGTAGAGGACGTGGGTTCGACAGTGTCCCCACGGACCTTAGAGGACAGTGTCCCACAGACCGTAGAGGACAGTGGCCCCACAGACAGTAGGAAGTGTCACCAACCTGACCTAGAGGAAGGTAACACGACAATAGAGGCAGTGTCCCACAGCTTTAAGAAGGGAAAAAAAAAGAAAGAAGTGTCCCCACGGCAGAAGGAAGTGTCCCCGACCTTAGAGTAGGACAGTGTCCACGGCAGCAGAGGACAGTGTCCCACACGACATTAGCGGGACAGTGTCCGACGGAAGTAGGCGTGTCCCCAACAGTATTAGAGGACATTAGTCACGGACAAGTAGATAGGACATGTCCAAGACCTTTAGAGGATCAGTGTCCCACGGTACAGTAGAGTGGACAGTGTCCCACAGACTTAGAGGACAGTGTTCACCGAGAGTGAGGACAGTGTCCCCATAGACCTTAGAGGACAGTGTCCCACAGACAGTAGAGGACACTGTCCCCACAGACCGTAGAGAGAGAAGAGTGCCACAGACAGTGAGAGGACAGTAGTCCCATAGAGCTTCAGAGGACAGTGTCCCACAGACCTTAGAGGACAGTGTCCCACAGATAGTAGAGGACAGTGTCCCCACAGACCGTTGAGGACAGTGTCCCCACAGACCGTAGAGGACAGTGTCCCCACAGACCGTAGAGGACAGTGTCCCCACAGACAGTAGAGGACAGTGTCCCCACAGACCGTTGAGGACAGTGTCCCCACAGACAATAGAGGACAGTGTCCCCACAGACCATAGAGGACAGTGTCCCACAGACATTGAGGACAGTGTCCCCACAGACCGTAGAGGACAGTGTCCCCACAGACCGTAGAGGACAGTGTCCCCACAGTCCATAGAGGACAGTGTCCCCACAGACCTTAGAGGACAGTTTCCCGACAGACCATAGAGGACAGTGTCCCAAAGCTTAGAAGACAGAGTGTCCGCTGACATCCTCCAGAGAGTGTCCCAACAGCGTAGAGGGACAGTGTCCCCAAGACCAGTAGAGGAGTGGTCGCCACAAGACAGTAGAGGACAAAGTGTCCGCACAGACAGTAGAGGACAGTTTTCCCAGAGACAGTAAAGGACAGTGTTCCCACAGACTGTAGAGGACAGTGTCCCTCACAACCATAGAGGACAGTGCCCAAGATCCGTAGAGGACGAGTGTCCCCACAAGCCGTAGAGGACGTGTCCCCACGGACAGCTGTCCCACAGACTCTAGAATGAGGGTCCCCACAAGACTGTAGGACAGTGTCCACAGACAGTAAGGACAGGTTGGGTCCCACAACATGAGAGAAGTGTTCCCACGGACGTAGAGACAGTGTCCCCAAACCGTTAGATGGAAGTTGTCCCCCGGGGACAGTATAGGACAGTGTCCCCCACAGACTTTAAGGAGTGTACCCCACGGACAGTAAGAGGACAGGTGTCCCACGGACGGTAGAGGGCAGTGTCCAGACTTAAGAGGACAGTGTTCACGGAACAGTTTAGAGGAAGTGTCCCAGCAGACTTAGAGGACAGTGTCCCACGACAAGTGAGGACAGTGTCCCCATAGACCTTAGAGGACAGTGTCTCCACAGACAGTAGAGGACAGTGTCACAGACTTAGAGGAAGTGGTCCCACCAGCAGTAGAGGAAAGTTCCCCAGACCTTAGAGACAGCAGTGTCCCACGAACAGTAAGGACAGTGTCCACGACTAGCGGACTCGCTGACCCCGACAGATAGAGAGAGGTGTCCCACGACAGTAGAGACAGTGTCCCCAGACTTAGAGACAGTGTCCCCACAGACGTAGAGGGCACAAGTGTCCCACAGACAGAAGAGAACAGTGTCCCACAGATAGTAGAGGACAGTATCCCACAGACCTGTTTGTAGTGCGGTGGTCATCAACGAAGACAAGAGAGAGCAGGATCTCAAAGCTGGTAAGAAAGTCTGCACAACAGTAGAAGAACTACTGGTCCAACGCCGAGAGAGTGTCCCAACAGACGGTAGAGGAAGTGTCCCACAGTCCATAGATGGGAAAGTGTCCCCACAGACTTAGAGGGCACTCTCTCCGACGATGAACCGTAGAGGGTAAGTGTCCCAGATTCTAGAAGAAGTGCCCTAAGTCTACAGAGGACAGTGTCCACAGAGCCGTAGAGGGACAGTGTCCCAGAACAGTAGCAGGCAGTGTACGACAGTAGAGGAGCGTGTCACAGAAGTGAGAAGAGGACAGTGTCCTCACGGACAGTAGAGGACAGTGTCCCCGCAGACTGTAGAGGACAGTGTCCCACAGACAGTAGAGGACAGTGTCCCACAGACCGTAGAGGACAGTGTCCCCACAAACTGTAGAGGACAGTGTCCCAGCGGACGTGGTCCGCACAGGACCTTAGCAGACTTCCCCACAGACTGTAGAGGACAGTGTCCCCACAGACCATAGAGGACAGTGTCCCCACAGACCGTAGAGGACAGTGTCCCCACGGACAGTAGAGGACAGTGTCCCACAGAAGCGCCCTTAGAGGAACAGTGTCCACGGACAAGTATGAAGTGTCCCACAGATCCTTAGAGGACATGTCCACCACGCAGGTAAGGAAGGTGTCCACGACCTTAGAGGCAGTGTCCCAGGACAGTATGAGGAAGTTCCACAACTGAGAGACCAGTGGCCACGGAATAGGAGGTCCACAGATCCTTTAAGGACATGTCCGACTGGACAGTAGGAAAAGTGTCCCACGAGAGGACGTGTCCCTCACGGCAGTAGAGGAGTATGGTCCTCCACAGACGTTAGAGGACAGTGTCCCCATAGACCTTAGAGGACAGTGTCTCCACAGACCTTAGAGGACAGTTTCCCGACAGACCATAGAGGACAGTGTCCCACAGACCTTAGAGGACAGTGTCCCCACAGACAGTAGAGGACAGTGTCCCCACGGACAGTGTCCCCACAGACCATAGAGGACAGTGTCCCACAGACAGTAGAGGACAGTGTCCCCACAGACCGTAGAGGACAGTGTCCCCACAACAGTAGAGGACAGTGTGTCCACAACAGAATAAACAGTGTCCACAGATAGTAGAGAGACAGTGTCTCCCACAGGCTGTTGAGGACAAGTGGCCAAGCACGTAGAGACGTTGTCCTCACAGAGCCGTAGAGGGCAGTGTGCCACAGATAGTTAGAGGAAGTATCCACCAGACAGTAGGGAAGTGTGCGCCACAGGATGTAGAGGAAGATGTCCCACGACAGTAAGGACGTGGACAGGTGTCCCCACCGACAGTAAGAGGATGGTGTCCCGACAGATCAATAGAGGACGCCCCGCGTAAGCAGGTGTATCCACGGACCTGTAGAGAAGTGTCCCACAACCAATAGAAGACAGTGTCCACAGACTGAGAGGACAGTGTCCCCATAGACCTTAGAGGACAGTGTCTCCACAGACAGTAGAGGACAGTGTCTCCACAGACAGTAGAGGACAGAAGTCATGCAGACAGACAGTAGAGGACAGTGTCCCCGCAGACTGTAGAGGACAGTGTCTCCACAGACAGTAGAGAACACTGTCCCCACAGACCGTAGAGGACAGTGTCCCCACAGACAGTAGAGGACAGTGTCCCCAAGACAGGTAGAAGACAGAGACACAGAACGTAGGGAAGTGTTCGCACAGACAGTAGAGGGAAGTGTCCACAGCATAGAGGAAGTGTCAGACTGTAGAGGAAGTGTGCTCCACAGACAGTAGAGCACATGTCCACAAGTACGTGAGGACAGTGTCCACAGACCGTAGAGGACAGTGGCCCCACAGACAGTAGAGGACACTGTCCCCAGTTCCCACAGCCATGGAGAGAATGTCCCAGTTAGCAGACAGTGTCGTTACAGTGCATAGAGGAGTGTGCCCCACAGACGTGAGAGGACAGTGTCCCGAGCTACGTAGAGGACGTGTCCACGTCGTAGGGACAGTGTCGCCACAGTGACGTAGAGGACAGTGTGGCACAGACCGTAGAGGACAGTCGTCTCAGATAAGGACGAATTTGGGGGCTTGAGAGCCTGGAGCAAGTCTCCTAAGTCTACTGGATTTCTTCTGCTTTTTTTTTCTTTTTTCTGTGCATAAGTGCGTGTGTATATTGTGCGTGTTACAATGTGGGTGAATTCACAGTGCAATTACAGGAATGTGATGGAGGTGAAGACAACTTTGGTGCCATTCTTGAAGGTATCTCTTGTCCTTATTTTTTTATATTTTTTTCTTTTTTATTTGGGTATGTATATCAATGTACTGTCTGCATGCAGGTTTGTGCACCCGTGTCGTGCAATGCCGCAGAGGTCAGAAGAGGGTCTCGGATTCCCCTGGAACTGGAGTTCTCCTGGAACTGGAGTTTCAGACGGCTCTCGGCCGCCATGTGGGTGCTGGGGATCGAACCCGGGTCCTCTGCAAGAGCGGTCGGCGCTCTTAACCGCTAGGCCATCTCTCCAGCCCCCTACTTTGTCTTTTTTTGAGATACAGTCTCTCACTGGCATGGACTTGCCGTGTACGCTAGGCTGGCTGGACAGAGAGCCCCAGGAATTCATTTGTCTCTGCCTCCCCAGAGCAGAGGTTACAGATGAGTGCCTGGCTTGCCCGCCCTTCCTTCCTTCCTTCCTTCCTTCCTTCCTTCCTTCCTTCCTTCCTTCCTTCCTTCCTTCCTTCCTTCCTTCCTTCCTTTCTTCCTTCCTTCCTTCCTTCCTTTTATTTTATTCTTCCTTTATTTTAAAATTATAAGGAGTATGTGTGTGAGTGTGTGTGTGTCTCTGTGTGTGTGTGTCTCTCTGTGTGTGTGTGTGTGTGTGTGTGTGTGTACGTGTGTGTGCGTGTGAGTCTACAAAGACCAGAAGAGGGCACTGGAATCCCCGGAGCTGAAATTACAGGTGATTGCTCCCTAATGTCGGTGCTAGGAACCAAACTTGGGTCCTTTGCAAGAGTAGCATGTGCTCTTAACCCCTGGGCCATCTTTCCAGCCCCATACCTGGCTTTTCTTTATGTGGGTGCTGGGGTTTGATTTTAGGCCCAAATGCTTAACTTGAAAGCCCTTTACCAAGTGCACAGAGCTTAGATCGGAATTTTCCAGGAACACCTGAAGCAGAGAGTAGGCATTACTCCCCCACCCCGACCCCCACCCCTGCCAAGGGAGTGTTCAAGTGGATTCTTTGGAGAACCTTCAGAACAGAAAGGGAAGTGTGAGTTAGACTTCCAATAGAAAGCCTAAAACTTAGACAAGTCAACACTCCATAAGCAAGGAGAAAAACAAATCAATCAAACAAACAATGAAGGCATCTGAAGGCGGCAAGCAAAGCAAGCCTTTGACACAGTGAAGAGGTGTAAGAAGCTTTTCTTTTCACACCAAACAGGAACCATGTGGCCCTGCTAAGGGGGAGGAGGACACAGCACCTGCCCGCAGTTGCTGTGGGGAGCTGGCCTCTCGGAGCAGAGATCAGCCGGCTACTTCCCATAGCCCAGCCTAAGTGACAATTCCAACTCAGGCCCTTAGCCTGGACCGACGAGACATGTGTTCCACTCTTGGCCATGACTTCCCACCTGCCCAGAGCCTGGACAGGAATTTCACTCACAACACCAGCCACCCAGGTTGGTGGTCCGCAAAAGGAACCTTTTTCCAACCCACTGGCCACCTGAACGAAATGCAGGCCTAACTTAGCCTGTATGTATGCAATAATTAATAAAAATAATCGCCTGGAATTCCGTGATGATGTTACTATGGAATTCAAATTTACTCCTTGCCACAGCTTGCTTTTATAAACCAAATGATGTCAGATCTCAGGACCAATCATGAGCCCCCCAACTCCATGCCACTGCACACCTTGCTCCACCCGGCATCATGCACCTAGGCTATGCTGCTTGCTCCTCCTTGGGGTGGAGACAGACTCTTGGCCATGCGGTGCCCTGAGGCATTCTAGCTGGACAGCTAGCCTGCAAGTCAAGCTGGATTTCCCTACAAAGAGGCATTTAGAATTCGCATTGGAATACAGGCAAAGAGAAACCCACATGCCAGGACACGAAGAAGAGACAACATGGGAAAGGTGCAAGAAAATTCCACACCAAGCTCTACCAACCTTGTGGGAGATTCCTACAGTGGGATCCCCCTGGGGATGGCCCAGGACACAGATACTCAAAGAAATAAAAGTCAGAGAACTAAGGAGAGAGAATGAAAAACTCAAGAAGGACCTAGAGAAAGAGAATGACAAACTCCAGAAGGAAGTGGAAACACTGAAAATAGCCCATGTTGAAAAAGATAAGGAAACCAACCAGCAAAGCAAAGAGCTACAGGAAGAGATTGAGAAGCTCCAAAAGGAAGTGGAAATACTAAAGAAATCAGAAGAGGAAATGAAAAAGGAAATCAAACACTCATCCAATCAAGAGGAAAGGAATGGAAAAAGCCTCAGAAGCTTTTCCCTTTTTTTTTTTTTCTTCTCACTTCAAATGGCCTCTTAATATGTAAATTTAATTTTAAAAAAAAAGAGCACAGTTGTTTTCAGATCATATTGGCGTTGCTCAGTTTGCCCAACCAATTACCAAGGTAATCAGTCGCTAGCATTCCACAAGATCAACGGAAAACCATTCTGTCGAATTGTCCTCTTCTGGTCGACCGTGTTAACTTCAGCCTCAGCCATGATATCTTCTTTTCTTATTTTTTTCTTTTTTTTAAGTTTTTTTTTTTTTTTTTTTTTTTTTTTTTTTTTTAAATCTTATATTTATTTTTGTTTTTTAAAAATTTTTTTAAATTTTATTTATTTCCGTATACGTATGAAATACGGGTCTCGCATGCAAGTCTGCCTGGCACCGCGTGAACGTGTAGCAACGACCCTGCGGAGGTCAGAAGAGCGGTTCGGACTTCCCCTTGGCAACTGGCAGTTCTCCTGCCGAATTGGAGTCTCAGACGGCTGTCTCGCGCCGCCATGTGGGTGCTAGGGGATCGAACCCGGGCCGTCCTCGCCCCAAGACCGCGGCTCGGCCGCTCTTAAACTGCAATAGGCGCATTCTCTCCAGCCCTATTTTTGCTATGTGTATGAATGTATCTGTCTGCATGCAAGTCTGCAACCGTTGGTCGTTGCAGTGCCGCAGAGGTAAGAAGAGCGTCTCGGATTCCCCCTTGGAACAGAGTTCTCCTGGGCAATTGGAGTTACGACGTGTTCTCAGCCACCATGTTGTGGGTGCTGCTGGGATCAAACCTGGATCCTCTGCCAAGAGTAGTCGGGGCTCTTAACCACTAGCCTGTCTCTCCAGCCCGTCAGCATCTACCGACGCCATAACTCGTACCTACCTCCAACAGTTTTACACTGCATAAGTTCCATGTTGTCATACAATCTTCATACCGCTGCCATCAGACACTCCCTTTGTGTAGAACTGTACTCAACATTCTTCTCTACTCCACTCGTTCCAGTTGAGGGGCACATTGGGTTAGGGGTTTCAGCTCTTCTCGCTATTGTGAAGAGAAGGCCTCCACATGAAACATTGTCTGTGCTGAGTTATCTGCTGCGACCGGTAACCGATTTGCAGTCCATGTGGGACATACCCAGGCAGACACGGTATGGCTTGGGTCACCAGGTCACGCGCAAGTTCATTCAAGTCTTCCAAGCGGCCTTCTCCATACTGCTTTTCCAGTATGGCTGCTTCGCAACGTTTACAACTTCCCCACCAGACCAGCCAGTGGCATAGAGTGTTCCTCTTTCCCCACAACCTCCTCCAGCACTCACGTATCATTTGTTTTCTTGATCCTCATGCCAGTCTTATGGAAGTAAGATGATATCTTAAGTGGTTTTAATTTGTAATTTCCTAACAGCAAGTTAGCGACATTGAGAAACAAGCTTGAACTTAAGATGTTTCTCAGCCTTCTCTAATTCTTCACTTGTGAAGATCTACTGCTTCAGCATCTTTTGCTCCCTATCTACTTAGAGCTGGGTCATATGTTTTTCTTTCCTTCTTTGTTTTTTGCATAGATTATATCATTCCCTGGAAATCAATGCCATCATCTAGATGTATCTGCAAAAATGGAGGGTTTCCTTCCACTCTGTACGTTTTCTCTTCACTTCTTGATTTGTTTCTTTTGAGTGCTAGCAGAAAGCTTTTGAGTTTAATGACGGCCCATTTGTCAATTGTCGAACCTTAATTCTTGCGTAGCTACTGCCTGATTTAGAAGTCTTATTCCTATGCTAATATGTCTATGTAGTCTGTTGCCCAAATTTTGCTCTTCTATGCCTTCAGAGCTTGGGGTCTTTTCACATGAAGTCTTTAATACATCTGGAGTTTGACTTTTGTTCTACCAGGGTGAGGTAGGGGTTTAATTTTCATTCTTCACAGGTGGTGATCCGGTTTTACCAACACCACTTGTCTTTCCTCCAATGTGTACTCTTGGCCCCCTTCTCAAAAAATAGAGTGGACTGAATATTGTATGTCGCATCAAGTTATGGATTTCTTCAGTTTGCCTTCCGATTGGCAACAGGTCTTGTTTTTGCTTGCACCCTCGTCAACGTAACCACATAACAAGCCCTACACCCCGGTACCAAGCTAGTCTTCTTTATGACTATACCCTGTAGTATAGTCTTCGAAGTCTGATATAGAGATTCCCCCCTGTTGCTCTTTTCACTCAGGATTGTTAGGCTATTCGGGACGTCTTTTTGTCTTTCCAAATGAAATTAAGTACTTTTTTTTTTTTCTTCTGATGTTTTCAAATAAAACTCCTTGAGTATCTATTAATCTTGGGATTGTTCATTTTAATCTATACATTAGAGTTTGGGGCTAGAAACTGCGATCATTTTTACTATATTCAATTTCCTAATCCATAAGCATGGGAGGTTTTTCCATCTTCTGATGTCTCTCTTCCAAGTTATCCTTCTTCTGAGCGCTTTAAAATATTTGCTTCTTTCTGCTTTCTTTGTTGTAGAGATCCTTTGGTGTCTTAGCATTACGTTTGTTCCTAGGTATCTTTATTGCGCTTCTGTGAGGCTATTGTGAGACGGAAGGTCTCCTTGAATTCCCTTCTCCAGTTGCTTGTTTATGGTGTAAAAAAAAAGCTACCGATTTTTCTAGCAGTTAAAATTTCTGCTCTATCCTGCCACTACTGAAACACCTAATCCTTTCTAGGAGTTTTCTGTGGGATTTTTGAGCAACCCTTAAGTAAACACTCATACATCATCAGCAAAACAGGGATAGGCTGACTTCCTCTTTCCCAATTAATACTCCTTTAATTCCTTTTCTTGCCTTATTTTCTAGCACGTGTTTCAAGCACTATTTTGAAGAGAGTCGGCTGACAGGGGGCAGCCTTGTCTGAGTTCCTACCTTTTACATCAATGGGAATGCATCTGTCATTTCCCCCATTGTAGGATGATATTGGCTGTGGGTATTCCTGTACCATTGTTTGATTACATTGAGGAACTATCCATCCAATCCAATTCCCCCTAGAACTTAAGCAGAGAGTGATTGCTGGATTCCTTTGTCAAAGGGCTTTTTCTGCCATCAATTGAGATGATTGGTGTGGTTTCTTTCAGTCAATTTACATGCTTGATGATATATTTTGATTTCATAGTGTTGATACCATCCCCTACATCGTCTGGTATCGAAATCCTACTTGGTCCATGATGAAATGATCTGCTCATTGAATGTGGGTCTCTGTATGCGATTTGCAGTATCCTGTTTAAAATTTCTGGGGCATCCTGTGTTCATAGGGAGATTGCGGTCTGTATGTTCTTTTCTTAGGTTTTGTATTTTGCCTGGTTTTAGTAATCAGAGTGATGCCGGCTTCATAGAAGGAACTTGGGAGACTTACCTCTGTGTTATATCTGACTCTAAAACAATTTGAATAAATAAGTTGTCTTTTTGGAAATGTTTTGATAGACTTG
>VZQC01002429.1:223891-414323 GCA_009823505.1 Rhizomys pruinosus | reverse complement strand
AAAAAAAAAAAAAAAAAAAAAAAAAAGCCCTTGACCAACTGAGCCATCTTCCTGCTCTACTCCCGGACTTCCTATGCACATGTTTCAGTACACACCCTGCTATGGTATTATGACTCGTGCATCTCAAGGTTCCTAACTTTTGGTCCCAAACCACAAGAAAGAAATATTCTGTAGTGGGACATGTGTGCAGACAGCTGAGTGGAGCAAAGCTTTTGTAAGAGGGGCTCAGGGCCAGTGCTGCTAGGATACATTTGGCAGAGACACTTGGTGAGGGTCAGCATCACAGCTTTCAGAACAGGGCAGTGCTGATGAATGTGTAGAATGGGACAAACTCCCAGCCATCAGTGTTGGATCATCTGGGATTGGAGAAGGATGCAGAAGCCTTCCGCTCCAGCTCTTCAGGATTTGAACACCAAACCAAACATAGACAGCAAAGCGCTCGCATGATACAAAGCGCTTGCACGAGGCCGGCTCTGTCCTGATGTGTGTGCAGCAGCTCTGGCTACAGATGGCCAAGCACAATACCCTGGGGCCTCAGGGCCTCTAAGCTGTGGGGGGTTCTCTCTGTGACGGAGATGTCCTATCCTTTGAAATGAGGACACCTGAGCCAGGCGTGGTGTTGCACACCTTTAATCCTAGCACTTGGGAGGCAGAGGCAGACGGATCTTTGTGAGTTCAAGGCCAGCCTGGTCTACAGTGTGAGTTCCAGGACAGCTGGGGTTACAGGGAGAGCTTGTCTTGAAAAGACCCAAAAAAAACCCCAAAGAAATTAGGACACTGATGACCTGTGGACACCGGCTTTAGCTGAGCAGTAGGGGGTAGATCTTAATTTGGCCTTTAGATTCTAAGAAGTTCCAGACATAGAGGGTCATAACCTGTCTTGGTTAATTTTGCTTGTCAACTTCATTGGATTAATAAATGCCCAGGACTTCAGTGAAGCTCACCATTTGGTATGTCTGTGAGAGGCTTTCTAGAAAGGGTGAGTTGAAGGAGGAAGACTTGCCCAGAATGTGGGGAGAACCATCTCATGAGTTAAGGTTTGGGGCTGAATAAAAAGGGAAAAAGGAGAAAGTCAGCTAAGTACTAGTATTCTGCTTTCTCTGCTTCCTACTCTGTCAGGATGTAAGCAAGCACCCGCATAGTCCTGCTGCTGTGCCTTCCGCTGATGATGAACCCTGTCCTCAAACTGAGGCTACAGTCTTCCTTCCTTCCTTAAACTGCTTTATGTTGTACATTTGGTCATAGAAACAAGAAAAGACAGTAAAATACACCCCCAGTATAAAGTACAAGGGTTCGCAGGCAGGACACAGTGTGGACCGTCATGAAGATCCAGGTTTCTTTTCACATTCCTGCTCTCTCTGTTCTTCTCATCATGCAATATCTGTCCTGAAGGCCGCCCAAATGGCTGCTGGTCCTGCAGATGTCATGGCCAGTGTGTAGATAAGATGAAGGAAAGGTAAGGACCAAAGCATGGAAAAGTGTGCTTTCTCAAAGGTCCCAAAGGCTTCCACATACAACCCATTAGTTGGTCCTGCCTGCAAGTGAGATACATATCTATAGATATAGATATAGATATAGATAGATCTATACCATTGCATTTTCTCTCTTTTTTTCTTTTCTTTCTTTTTTTTTTTTTTTTTTTTTTTGTTTTGAGACAGGGTCTCCCTATAGCCCCAGCTGTCCTGGAACTCACTCTGTAGACCAGGCTGGCCTTGAACTCACAGAGATGCCCCTGCCTCTGCCTCCTGAGTGCTAGAATTAAAGGCGTGAGCCACCATGTCCAACTTAAAGATGGTTCTTAGCCACCATGTGGGTGCTGGAAATCGAACCTTGGTTCTCTGCAAGAGGACCGCTGAGTCATCTCTCCAGCCCCAATGTACCATTACATTTTTAAATGCAGTGGTACATAATCAGAACTTAATAATTTCACTTTGGTCTTGTTTTATTGTCACAATTACATTTAGTTTGTGGTAAGTTGTTAGAAAACTGAAACCAATACTGTCTCCAAAGTAGTGAAACACGACACATGCTCTTGAACACAAACATACACATACATATACACGTGCAGACACATGCACACCACAAACCAATAGAGTCTCCTCTAAAAATGAGAAATTATACAAAATCAGATGATATTCTATGAAAGTGGAAGAATGTGACTGTATGAAGAAAGACAGCAAGGCACTTCATACAATTTAACAGTTATTCCCAATAAAAATGCCAAATGGAACAAGAATAGAGGAAAACAATAGCGAAAAGAAGAATACTTAATATATGCTGTATCATTACTTGTCTCATTGATGTGACAAAGTATCCCACAAAAGCAAATCAAGGAGGGAAGAAAAGCTTTATTTTGGCTCACATTTCTCGGGTTCTGGTCATCATGGCAGGGAGGTTCCGGGCAGGAACTTGGACATTTGGACACATTGTGTCACAATCAGGAAGGAGGGAGAAATGAATACTCGCTTTCTTCTTTTTTTTTAATTTCTGTCTTTTTTTATCTTTTTAAAAATTTTATTTATTTTTGTATGTGCATGAATGTACTGTCTGCATGTAGGTTTGTGTATCCATGTCATGCAATGCCACGGAGGTCAGAAGAAGGCATTGGATTCCCCTGGAACTGGAGTTAAAGATGGTTCTCAGCTGCCATGTGGCTGCTGGGTATCGAACCTGGGTCCTATGCAAGAGCAGTCGGCGCTCTTAACCGCTAGGCCATCTCTCCAGCCCCGCTTTCTTCTTTTTGTACAGTCTGGGACCACAGGCTATGGTAGGTGCCCACTCACGTTCAGGTGGGTTTTCCCACCTCCATTAACTTAATCTGGATATAGCTCATAGATGAGCCCAGATGGAATCTATTCTAGATATCACTTCCCCAACGTGCTCAGAGGGTAATCAACTCTAGATAATCCATCCAGGCCTGCCCAGAGGCTTGCCTCCTAGGTGACATGAGGTCCTGTCAACTGGACAATGTTAACTGTCACGAAACCTAACAGTAAACATACTAATCACTGATGGATCAAAATCATATTCCTTAAAATGATCAGCAAAAAGTGAATGTTTTCTATGGCCACTAACTCCAACACTATTTCAAAGGTGCTTGCCAAAGAATAGTATAAGAGGGGGTATGAGGGTGCAGCCTGAAATCACAGCACTGGGGAGGCTTAGGAGGAGGAGGATCACAAGTTCAAGGCCAGCCCTGGCTAGGCTGGCAGATCTTGCTGTAAAAACCAAACAAACAAAAAGAGAAACCTGTCAACAAAAAACAATAATTGGACCTGGGCTTGCTGGCTCACACCTGTAATTCTAGTATCTGGAGGTGCGGGTGGGATAATAAGTTCTGGTCATCCTCAGATGCATCCTGAGTTCAAGGTCAGCCTGGGCAACCTGAGACCTTATTTTGCCCTACTCCCGAATAAATAAAGCAATTGGTTAATCATTAGAGAAACAGCAGACAAAAAAACAAATAAAATTATTGTATGTCCAAAAAAATCCCAGGCAATTTTTAGAAACAGACTATGAGAATTGATTAGAGAATTTAAGACTGAAATTTTAAAAATATTTGATTTATTATTTTTATTTTTATGCGTATGAGTGTATTGCCTGCATGTATGTAAGTGCACCTGTGTCTCGAAATGCTTGAGGAAATCAGAAGAGGGCATCGAGTCCCCTGGAACTGGAGTTACAGATGTGTTTTTTTTTATTTTATTTATTTTTTATGTGTATGAATGTACTGTCTGCATGTAGGTCTGTGCACCCATGTCATGCAATGCCTCAGAGGTCAGAAGAGGATGTTGGAGTCTCCTGGAACTGAAGTTAAAGATGGTTCTTAGCTGCCATGTGGGTGCTGGGGATCGAACCCAGGTCCTCTGCAAGAGCAGTCAGCACTCTTAACCGCTAGGCCATCTCTCCAGCCCACAGATGGTTTTTAGTTGCTATGTGGGTACTGGAACCAAACCCAGGTCCTCTCTAAGGTCCTCTCTAAGAGCAGCTAGTGCTCTTACCCACGGAGCTATCTCTTCAGCCCCTGAAATTATATATACATATATATATATGTATATATGTATATATGTGTGTACATATATATATATATATATATTGCAATGCTATAGGATCAAATTTAGGGTATATGATAGGAAGTAGTGCTTAAAAAAGTCATTTTTTCCAAAATAGAAATTAAAACAGAAAAAATATATTCATGATAAAACTAACATCTTATGAAAATAAAAAGATAACAAGCCAATGTGAGAAAACAAATTAAATGGAGAAAAAGACAATGTCATTAAAATGATATTCTTCAAGCCGGGCATGGTGATGCATGCCTTTAATCCTAGCACTCGGGAGGCAGAGGCAGGCGGATCTTTGTGAGTTCAAGGCCAGCCTGGTCTACAGAGTGAGTTCCAGGACAGCTGGGCTACAGGGAGACCCTGTCTTGAAAAGACCAAAAAAAAAAAAAAAAAAAAAAGATATTCTTCAAAACTAGATTTAAATTGAATGTGCTTGGGGGAAGGCTAAGAGATGAGAATCAGAAAGGAAGCTGAACAAACTCATTCAAAAGTTCATATAGAGGGGCTGGAGAGAGGCCTAAGCAGTTAAGAGCGCCAACTGCTCTTGCAGAGGACCTGGGTTCCGATCCCAGCACCACCATGGCGGCTGCTGAGAACCATATGTAACTCCAATTCCAGGAGAACTCCAGTCCAGGGGAATCCGACACCCTCTTCTGACCTCTGCGGGCATTGCACGGCATGTGGTGCACAAACCTACATGCAGACAGCACATTCATACACATACGAAAATAAATAAAAATTTTTAAAAAGTAAAAAAAAAACATAAAAAAAAGTTCATACAGAGTGGAAGAGAGGGCTCAGTAGTGTGCTGAGTTCAAATCCAGAATCCATACAGAACCAGACATGGAAGTATACATCTTAATTCCACAGTTCCTGTGCTGAGATAAAGGGAGAGAGAGAGAGAGAGAGAGAGAGAGAGAGAGAGACAGACAGAGAGACAGAGAGACAGAGACAGACAAACAGAGACAGGGACAGAGAGAGAGAGAGTCCCTGGAAGCCTACAGGCCTGCTAGCCTACACTACACAGCAGAAGAACAGAAATCTCCATCTCAGACAAGGAGGGCAAGGACTGACACTTGAAGTTGTCCTCTGACCTCCACACACATGCTGTGACACAGATATGCCATGGTATGTATATGCCTGTATTCACACATATGAACATACATACATGCATGCCTCTCTCTGTCACACACACACACACACACACACACACACACACACAAATACACACAGAGTCTATAGCCAAGAGTTTATAGCAAAGAGTAAGCTTGCAAGGAAATTATTAGGCTAAAGTAATTAGAGGGGCATTTATGAGAACTGTATGTACAGTCTGGTGCTGTGAGATGCATGCTGGGAATAGACTGCATTCACAGTCTGGCACTGTGAGATGCATGCTGGGAATAGACTGCATTTACAGTCTGGTACTGTGAGATACATTCTGGGAATAGACTGCATTTACAGTCTGGTGCTGTGAGATGCATGCTGGGAATAGATTGCATTTACATCTGGTGCTGTGAGATGCATGCTGGGAATAGATTGCATTTGCAGTCTGGTGCTGTGAGATGCATGCTGGGAATAGATTGCATTTACAGTCTGGCACTGTGAGATGCATGCTGGGAATAGATTGCATTTACAGTCTGGCGCTGTGAGATGCATGCTGGGAATAGACTGCATTTATAGTCTGGTGCTGTGAGATGCATGCTGGGAATAGATTGCATTTACAGTCTGGTGCTGTGAGATGCATGCTGGGAATAGACTGCATTTACAGTCTGGCGCTGTGAGATGCATGCTGTTCCCATGGACCACTGGGTCGCTGGAAGGCAGAGAGGCTTTCACAGCCAGCCAGGGAGGCTTTGCCAGCCCAGCAGCTGAGGCTTCCTGAGCTGAACACTAGAAGGACCCCAAATGCTCCCAGCCAGGGAAGGACTTACTATTTGGACACTTCTTTTTTTATTAATTTTATTTGTTTCTGTATGTGTATGAATGTACTGCCTGCATGCAAGTCTGTGCACCCGTGTTGTGCAATGCCACGGAAGTCAGAAGAGGGTGTTGGATTCCCCTGGAACTGGAGTTCTCCTAGAATTGGAGTTTCAGACGGCTCTTGGCCGCCATGTGGGTGCTGGGGATCGAACCTGGGTCCTCTGTAAGAGCAGTCGGCGCTCTTAACTGCTAGGCCATCTCTCCAGCCCTATTTGGACACTTCTTGCATCAGGTCTCCAACCCTGCAGGAGCTGGAAGAACTCAGTACAGAATAGCAAAGGAACCAACCAGTAGTTGCTAATAAAAAAAAAAAAAAAATCAATTTTTTTTCCAAAACAGAAAAAATAAATTCGTGGTAAATCTAACATCTTATTTTTATGAAAATAAGATGTTAGATTTACTATGATTTATCTCCCCCAGGGAGACCCCAGCATGAGGTTGATGTCACCAAAGTTCAGGGATCCTTTCTGTTATTGTGAGGGCCTCAACAGGACAGTCACCACAGCATGGTGAAAAGACGGACTGTGAAACAGAAAGCACTTTCTGCCTGTACCATTGAAGTGCATCTCTTTCACTCAGTCAGGGGCACCAGTTGACCTGCCCATCAGTTCAGAGGGTCTGCTATTATATTAGTCTAGATATATGAGTTTCATGTGGTTGTCATAACAAATTACCACAATATAGATGGCATAAATAACAACAACAAATAGTTGTCTGTAGTTCTGAGGGCTGGGTGTCTGAGATCTGGGAGTCAGCAGGTTGATTCCTCCTGGAAGTTCTGAGGAGACTCCATCCCATGTCTCTCCTTGTTCCTGGTCGTGAACGACCCTGCTGTCCCTTTGCGTGCCAGCTCTGGCTCCGTCTTCACGTGGCTTCCTCCTCTCTGGTCGTCTGTCTTCTGCAGCTACTACTATCACTGAAGTTGGAGCATACTCTAAGCTAGAATGACGTCAAGTTACTTAATCGCAGTGGCAAATATCACATTCTGTGATTGCAGGTGGGTACGATGAAGGTTGGGGACACACGATTCAACAAGCCTCAGAACTGCAGTGGTATGTTGGTCACAATCTCTACTTTCCGTGAAAGATACTGCTGCTGGAGTCTCCTGATGGGGACAAGTGTGTTGTGATTGGTCCTGGGGCTGGGTTGATCCCCTGCCTAAGCAGCTGTGCTGTTGCATCGGCCCATCAGATTGGCTCGCTTCAGAATCTGCAGTGAGACTATGCATCCAGCAGAGAACACTGTAGAAGTGGGGGAGGGGAGGATGTAAGAGCCGAAGGGCCTCCAGGTCCACTGTCTGGACTTGATACGATCACTGAAATCTTAACTCACATCAACTGCCGTCATCTGGACTGGGCCCACGCATGACTGCTCCTAGCAACAACCAGTCAAGGAGTGGAGAGGGGCTCATAGGCCCCATATAGCCTTTACCTCTGAACCACTGGCCATTGGTAGATTCTGGGAGAAGAAGGATCACTGTCTTTAGTCATGTGCTCTGTGCTGAGCTCAACAGATAGCCCCAAAGCTGTGGTCACGTGGATGGCACTAGTTGATTTTGGCGGGTCACAAAACAAAATAAATAGACATGAATGAGAGAGAGAGAGAGAGAGAGAGAGAGAGAGAGAGAGAGAGAGAGAGAGAGCTTTTTTTTTTTTTTTGGTCTTTTTGAGACAGGGTCTCCCTGTAGCCCCAGCTGTCCTGGAACTCACTCTGTATACCAGGCTGGCCTTGAACTCACAAAAGATCCACCTGCCTCTGCCTCCCAACTGCTAGGATCAAAGGCGTGCACCACCACGCCTGGCCAGAGAGCACTTTTTTGAGGATTGGGGAAGGGGAAGGACGTTGTAGTGAGGTGGAAGGTTAGAATGGTCAGCATGCAAGGTATGCATATGAGATACTGTAAAATTAATAATAAATATAAATTGCTTCAATGCACAAAAAATACATGTATATAGGGCTGGAGAGAGAGTTCACTGGGTAAACTGCTTGCTGTGCAAGTGCTGGGACCTAAGTTCAGATCCCCAGCACTCATGTAGAAGCAGAGCATGGTTGGGCGTGATGGTGCATGCCTATGATCCCAGCACTCAGGAGGCAGAAGAAGGCAGATCTCTGTGAGTTCAAGGCCAGCCTGGTCTACATAGAGTTCTAGGACAGCTGGGGCTGCAGGAAAACCCTGTCTCCAAAACAACAAATAAAGAAAGCTGAGCATGGCAGTACCTGTCTGTAATCCCAACACTGGGGTGGAGGCAATGACAGGTGGATCCCAGAGGTCTGTTGACGAGACAGTGTAGCCAAAATGGTGATCTCTAGGTTCAGTGAGAGACCTGTCTAAAGATATAAGGTGGAGGCCTGGAGGGGTGGCTAAGTGATTAGGAGCACTGGCTGCTCTTACAGAGGACCCCAGTTTGATTCCCAGATCCCACATGGCAGTATAAAACTGTCTGTAACTCCAGATCCAGAGGGTCCAACAACCTCTTCTGACCTCTGCAAGCATTGTACACTTAAATACATGCAGACAACACATTCATGCACATGAAATAAAAATAATTAATAATAATAAAAAATTTTAATAAAAAATGGGGTGGAGAGTAACATAAGAAGACAGCTGACAGTGACTTCTGGCCTCCACATGCATACACATGGACTTATGCACCTGCACGTACATGTGCACACACACAAAGAATATATATATATATATGTGTATGTATATATATATATATATATATATATATATATATATATATATATACTGGTTTAGAGAGAAAATAACAGGTAAGACATGTCATTAGAAAGAGGCCAGATCCCAGCAGAGCAAGGTGCCACATGGGCACAAGTGCTGGAGAGCCTGGAACTGAGCCATCGAGGAGAGCACGGGAATCCAGGGGCTGACCACGAAGCTCAGCCTTCCTCCAGCCCCTCTGAGCTGTGGGAGGCCAAAGTTGATACACGTGTTCTGTTCAGGGGTAGGACCTCGGCCAGTTGTGTGTCTCTGCTTTAATCACCATCTGCACCTCGGCCAGTAGTGTGTCTCTGTTTTAATCACCATCTACAACATGAGGAAGCTTCACTGATGAGAACTGAGATGCATTAATCTGATTCTGTGATTTTCAAGGACATTGCTGTGAACATCACCCAGGAAGAGTGGGCTTTGCTGGATTCTTCTCAGAAGAATCTCTACAGAGATGTGATGCTGGAACTTCAGTTTTATAGGAAAGAAATGTGAAGATGAGAATATTAAAGATCATTATAAACATTCTGGAAAAAAAATCCAAGAAGTTTCATGGTTGAGACATTCTATGAGCATAAAGAAGACTTTCAGGATGGAGAAATTTTGGCTTGGATAGCCAATGCCAGTATGATCATGAAAATTTCTAGTGACATAACACCATGTGAAAGCAATGTGTGTGGAAAGGTTTCCATGTGGCATTCGCCCTTCAATAATCAGTCCACCCCTCACTCTCCATTCCAATCAAATGAGCAGGAAGAATATGGAAACAAGTCTTGGACCTATAATGCTCTCACAAGATGTCAAGGATATGTGAGAACTCACAATGTGAATGCTCCTTGTGACCATAAGACATTTTTAAATCGTTTTTATTTCCCACATTTGTTGGTATACGTTAGGAAACATGGAGTGCAACAAACCTCTACAGGTACAAAGAATATAGGAAGACCTCTGCTTATGGCAGTTCACCACACACCTCTGGAGGAACTCAAAGTGTAAGAAATCAATATCAATGTAATATATGTGGGAAGCATCTGAGTTCTTCCACTTCTCTTTGAGGACATAAACGAATTCATAGTGGTGAAAGACCCTATGCATGTAAACAGTGTGGTAAAGCCTTCACATTTCCCAATTCCTTACTGTTACATTAAAGAAGACATGCAGGAGAAAAACCCTATGTATGTGAGCAGTGTAGAAAGGCCTTTAGATGTGACAGTTATCTTCAGGAACATGAAAAAAATCATACTGGAGAAAAACTGTATGTATGTAAAGAATGTGGTAAGGCCTTTAGGTGGAAAAGAGATCTTCAGTTACATGAAAAACAAATCATACTAGAGAAAAACCTTATGAATGTACATGTGGAAAACCTTTTAGATATAACTGTCATCTACCCAGGCATGAAATACACATACTGGAGAGAAGCCCTATACATGTAAACAATGTAGTAAAGCCTTTACACGATACAGTCACCTTCAGGAACATGAAAACATTCATACTGGAGAAAAACTTTATGAATGTAAACAATGTGGTAAGGCCTTTAGATGGAAAAGCGATCTTCAGTTACATGAAAAATTCATACTGGAGAAACACCATATGAATGTAAACAATGTGGAATAGCCTTTAGAGAGTCCAGTTGCCTTCATGAACATGAAAAGAATCGTACTGGAGAAAAACCATGTGAATGTAAGCAATGTGGTAAGGCCTTTAGATGTAAAAGCGATCCTCAGTTGAATGAAAAAAATTCATACTGGAGAAAAACCTTATGAATGTAAACAATGTGGAAAAGCTTTTAGATCTAACGGTCTTCTTCAAATGCATGGAAAAAAAACCCCTGCTACTGGAGAGAAGCCCTATGCACGTAAACAATGTGGAAAAGCCTTTAGACAGTCCAGTCACCTTCATGAACATGAAAAAATTCATACTGGGGGAAAACCATATGAATGTAAGCATGTGGTAAGGCCTTTACATGGAAAAGCAATCTTCAGTTGCATGAAAAAAATTCAGACTAGAGAAAACTCCTATGAATTTAGAGAGTCCAGTGAACTTCATGTACATGAAAAAGTTCATATTGCAGAAAAACCAAATGAATAACAATGTGGTAAATCCTTTATGTGTCACAGTTCTTTTTAGTTACATGAGGAAATTCATACTAGAGAAAAGCCCTATGAATGTAAACAATATGGCAAAGACTTCAGATGTCACAACGATGTTCAAAGACATGGCACACTCATACTAGACAAAACTCTGTGAATAGGTACAATGTTGAGAAGCCTTTAGGCACCATAGTCATCTTTACAGGAAAAAAATATTTTAGCAAACTTATGAAAACAAACTGTAATCCTGTATATTGTACTTCTGTCTTAATTACATGAAGACATTCACACTGGACAAAAACCCTGTAAATGCAAAGAGTGGGGACTCCTTTACATTTCATAGTTCCATACAATTACAAGAGGAAATTAATTGTGGCAAAGAACCCTGTGAATCTGAACAATGTATGGAGTTGGTAACTTCCTAAGTTACATGACAGAGCATCTTTACACCACAGTGTTCTTTCCATAAGAACATAAGACAGGGGAGAAAATTCCTAGAAATAGAAAATCCAAGTGTTGTTAATGTTATATATGAGTTCACTTCAGTTATGGATAAGAACTCTCAAATCTCTAAGAATATAAATACCCGGGGAAAGGATTCAGCTGTCACGTTCCCAACAACAGTCTTGTGAGATTTCTCCCCGAGCTACCTGAGAAAATATTTACTCACCATGTATAGGAAACTAATGAAGCAAAAAAAGTAATTCTACCCAAGTCCAGTTAAGAAAAGCAATGATTTTATTGGGGTTACTTCAAGGAGTATGGACAGTCACAGACAACAACATCACCAAAAATCCTATCCAGCCTAAGTCAAGACTCATGGACTATACAAGCCTGAGATCTCTGTACAACTGGCAGGCAGCTTGGTCAATTGGGGAATTTCTTCTTTTCACAATTATTTACTGCTCCTATAAACTTGCAGTGTGGCCTTTGGCCCACTGTAAATCTGAACATCTCCAGAACTTGTTTCTTGAGTCTCATGCCTCCCTTTGGCAGGGGACTGTTTGATTCGGAGGAAATTGATCATCAATAGTTAACTCTTTCCTTTGGCTCTTACTTTTTTTTGTAAGGCTTTTAGACCCTGTGTGCAGAGGGTGTGGATATAAATGTCCATCTGTGACTAACATCGGGCCACTGTGCCAGAGCAATACTCACTGTTTCTCACATTCTTCATCATTGGTCCAGGGTCTTTGTGGTATACCATCCATTATGAAAGGAACCTTCCTTCCATGATGGATTGCAGCTGACAATAGCAGTGATCTATAGGCATGAACTGAAATGTCAAAAGGGAATTTGAAAGGTATATCACCTCCGCCTGACAGAATAGTAGCAGTTGCTTTCGTGTCAGGGCCCATGACCTCTCTGGCCACAAGATTTATTCCTGGCTTATAATGCCATGCATTTTCTCCAGTGGAATAAGTTATAAACCTAATCTTAAAGCCGTTTGTTGTACTCAAACAGTAGTCTGAGTAGTGTCAAATTGTCCCACAGCAATATTAATTGCACCTACCAGCCAGCATGGAGGAAGCTTCCACTTTATTCCAGCATTATTTCTCCCTGTCCTACAACCTGAGCATGTCTTCAGCAATAGCGGCTTGCCATCTAGTTTCACCATGTAATAAAAAGCAGTTGCGATAGCCTTCATGGTTTGTGGATACTCATCTGCCTCTGCCTGCTTGTTGCTGGTGTTGAAGGCCTGTGCCAGCACCGCTGGCTTCCAATAACACATTAAACAACCTAGCTGAGTAGGTTTGTGAGGGAGGGGTACATATGCACCTGATAGCCTTTAGTTGAGATCTATGCATCAGTGTTTGTGAAATGAGTAACCTTGTCACGGTCAACTACATAACTGAATTGTGTGAAAGCCATGTTGGCAGCTTTACCTGTTCCTCTATTGCCTGGGAATGTGTGGAAGAGGCCTGTGGAAGTGTCCACTCTTGTGAGGGTATATGTGCCTCTATTGAAATACATAGGTACTATAAAGTATGTTTGCCACTACTTAAGGGATGAATTGGCTTATGTATGTGACCTGTCATAACATCTAGATTCAGGCTTTGACTGTGAACAGGAAATGCATATGATTGGCCCCTCAATAAAGTTGTCTGAGGAAAAAAAATAAAAAAGAAAGAGGCCAAAGTGCGGATATGGAATACTTCCCTGAGTTATTAGTCAAGGAGTTCCCAGAGGCGCCCCCCCCAAAAAAACAGTACAGGCTATTGCCTTTCTTTTTGTTATTAGTTTTATTTCATGTGTATGGGTGTATTGCCTGCATGTATGTAAGTGCACCCGTGTCATGCAATCCCTACCACAGAGGCAAGAAAACGGTGTCAGATCCCCTGGAACTGGAGTTATGGATGGTCGCGGGATCTAGGAACCAAACCCAGGTCCTCTGCAAGAGCAGTCAGTGCTCTTAACTTCTGAGTTATCTCTCCAGTTCCAGGCCTTTCCTCTTGATTGCCTGTCAGTACTATATAGTCAGATTCTGTTGCTGTGACACCACACACTTTGGTTGCAGGGTATAAATAAGACCCCTCCTTGCTGTCTCGATTTCATAGTCTCAGAAGGTGCTAAGTAGGCCAAAAGTGGTAGAGGGGAGAGAAAACATATCAAAGGCCTCACCCAGTGGTGGACCCTGCATACTACAGTACTGACCAGCCAGGCAAGCTGTATCCGGCATGACTGTTAGAGAAGTCATCAACAGCCTTCTGATTGGATTTAAGGCCTATTTCCCAGGAGAGAATTCATACCAGGTACTGTAAACATGGTTAAAAGCTCACAGCTCAGAAGGACATAGCCATAGAGGAGACTCTACCACTGTTGTTTTGCTACATGGACATATAGTCAAACTGCCATCTCAATACGTATGTTTGCACCCTTAGGTTAATGCAGCTCTCAGTCTTGGTCAGAGAAGCTTGTCCTTGCAGCAGGCAACAGTTAATGCAAAGACTCATACCTGGTCAAAGTGCTGAGAATAATTGACTGTGAGTGCTCAGCCCCAAGGGGGACATTTATATCACTCACTCCAAGGATCAGGAAACATCACAGAAGAGGTAGCATAAGGAACGTAAGAGCTGGAGGATGGAGAGGAATCCTGCACAATGCTGCTTTCTGGATGTGACATGGCCAGTTGCACTCACAAACTCCCAACAGCTGTGGTTACCTGCACATGGTCAAGTCGGTCAGCGTTCCGTCACTGATGTGACATGGGCTCGCGGGGTTCCACTCCTAGCTGAGGACATACTGGCTGCTGGAGGAAAGTGAGTCATTTTTCTGCAGTGTTGTAGCCTCTGGGAAGTTTCTCGTGCTGTAGTAAATCACCCCACATCCATGATCATGCTAATGAAATTCAGTAGGTCATAGAAAAGATGTGAAAGATGGAGGGGACTGGCTGGGAAGAAGGTATTTGGAAAGGGAGGGAGACAACGGGAGGGACGTGATTGAAACACATTATACGCCTGTTGGAAAAAAATGTCTACAAGGATTGAGACAATGCACCTTCAGGCTCAGAACCATGCTGAGGATGGAGCTGTACTTAGTTATAAAGAGCTAAATCAGATTTCTCTAAATTCTGAAATAATAATAAAAATGACAAGAGCACAGCAAAAAAAGAGGCCAAAATGGCTCTAAAAATAGCAAAAGTTTATTTTTTTCAGTCATCTTTATTGCAATTTCCTGATGATGAGTGCTATTTCAGTTTAAGAATTCTGTCTTGCCAGGCGTGGTGGCGCACGCCTTCAATCCCAGCACTCAGGAGGCAGAGGCAGGCGGATCTTTGTGAGTTCAAGGCCAGTCTGGTCTACAGAGTGAGTTCCAGGACAGCTGGGGCTACAGGGAGACCCTGTCTTGAAAAGACCAAAAAAGAAAAAAGAAAAAAGAATTTTTACTAACTGAACAAAATAATGAAAAAATCTTAGTCTACTTTGAGATCAAAACATTTTTTGTTTTCTAGAAGTTTTATTGCATTTTCCTTCACATTTAACCTATAGCCCATTTCAAATGCTTTTTCTGGAGCCCGCAGTGGTGGTGCACATCTATAATATCAGCGATGGGAAGGGAGGGGCAAGAGGGCCCAGACTTTGAGGCCAGCCAGAGCCATATAACAAGACCCTATCTAAAAAGTACTTTGTTTATTAATAAACATAATTTGCTTCGTTTTATTTTTATATTTTATTTATTGATTCATGTGTGTGTGTGCTCGTGCGCATGCGTGCTCCATGTGAATGCAGTATTCATGAAGGTTAGAAGAAGACACTACATCTCCCTGGCACTGTAGTTACAGTTGGTTATTCACCACCATATGGGTGCTGGGTACTGAACCTGGATCCTCTGCAAAGGCAAAAATCACTCTTAACCATTGAGTCATCTCTTCACTGCCTGTTTACAGGGATTTTTAAATGATGTCTAATGTAGAGCTACCTTATGGTCCAATAATTGCACTGTAGCATTATCTAAGAAGAACAAAACCATCCATTCACATAGACTTATACAAGAATGTTTATACAGCATGATTCAATTCAGTGAAGGTCAAGAATAGTACCACTGGTGTATAACAATAATAACCAGAATAGTAGCTGCCTTTGAGAGTGATGTGGGTATAGACTGAGTGGGTTCGGGCAGAAGGAGACTTTCTGAGATGATGAAAATTTTCTTTACTTTTCTAATCTGAGGAAAGGTTACATGAGCATAAGAATAGATGTACTATTCTACCAAATACATATTTAAGATGTGTGCATCTTAGTGAATATAACAAGAAAAAAACAAGAGCCAGAGAGTAGGCAGGTCACTTTATTCTGTATTTATTATAAATCCCTTATTTTTAACAATATTTGATCTAGTGTCTGACCTTACACAAGAAAAGAATTTGTTCTGAAGGTGTGAGACTTGCCAGGGGACCATACAGTGCTTGCATGTGCACCAAATGAGGCAGTACTCATATGTGTCTATATGTGCACATGTGTCCGTATCCATGTTTACATGCTTGTGTGTACACTCTAGCACAGAATTGCTTAGCCAGCCTTTGTGAACGGGAACGCCTGTGAATGGCTTTGGGTAGGGCAGGCACTCCCGGCCTGTGAAATCTGTTACTTCCCCTTATCAAAGGAGAGTACTCCGGGAATATATTGGAAGTGGGCCTTCCTTGCCTCTTCAACATGGAAACTTCAGGGCCTCTTGCTTCACTTTCTGCCTGGCTAGCCTGCTCCCCTACCAAACATGAGGCAGTCTTACCAGTATCCTCTCTCCACCTGCTGCCCCATGTCTGCTCATGACCCTGCATCTCCTCCGAGGTCCCTTTAGTAACTTCTTACCTCAGACTCTCGTGGATGAATCCTGTGAGTACTGAGGCCAAGGAAGGCCAAGGTCAACAGACTCCTCCACTCACAGCTCCCGACCTGGTTCCACCAAGTCTCAGCTGCCGCCCCAGGCATGCGTCATTGCCAGTGCTTCACAGGGCAGATCGCTCCTTCTGCCAACCAGCTGTAGACACAGCAGAATGAACGGGATAAGAAGGGGGGTGCCCCAGGCCATCGCTGAGCCTTCTACACCAGTGCTAGCAGCCCTCCCCCACCCCGTCCCTCTAGTTATTCCCATTCAGGAGCAGCTTCCCAGGGGTGGGCTGTCTGGGAGCTGTGTCTAGGATACCCAGCCTGAACCCTGCCTGAGCTAGACAGCTGCTGGGAGGGTCTCAAGTTCCCTGAGCCAAAGTGCTTTCCTGACACTTGTTATCCCCTATTTCAAACAGTTCTGACCTTGTTGTCCACATAATGTGATGTGATGTGTGTGTGTGTGTGTGTGTGTGTGTGTGTGTGTGTGTGTGATGCCAGGGAATAAGTCAGAGGCTGACTGAAAGGGAAGGCGAGCTATGCAGCCCAGCAGGGAGGAAATGACGGGCATCACAAACCAGCATGACTTCATGTGTCCCTGCACACACCCCTCTGAGGTCAGACAGACTCCTCCCGTCCCCTGGGCCTGATGTACATCGTTCTGACAGTCAGAGCTGTGTTTTCCTAGGGGTGACCTGAGACTTGTGCAAGGACCTTAGACATGTGGGCATCCTGGGGCAGATACACAGGCTGTGCCCCCCCCACCCCTGCCCATGAACGACAGATTAGAAGTCCTGGGCATCTGTGTGAACCTTGGCCTGGGTGTTGGGAACACAAGGGATGGCTCTTGTCCCTCAGATCTCAGGGCCTCGTGGGGGAATATTCCATCACAACTTAGAGCATTTGGCCGGGAGGGAAAATTGGGGAATGCCAAGACCCTAGAGTGCCCAGTAGGAAGAGGGATTTCTTCACCTGTAGGTCAGAGGAAGCTTCTTTCAGCAGCTTCTTTTCAAGAAGGAATTTTTCCACTGTGTCTTAAAGGAGCTTACCAAAAAAGATAAGGGAAAGACTTTAGGGAGGACAGGAAGGGCTGTCTGGTGGAAAACCTAGAGCAAGAGCCAGAGGGCTGAGCCAGGCTGTGTTGACATGTCTGCCTCTGTTTTCTTTGTTTTCCTCCTAGGAATCACAGGTTCAGTGAGTGTGGACCGCAGGCCAGGCCCCACCTGGGAAGCTTCTCACAGTGCAGTAGTACCTCTCAGCTTTCCCTCTACTTCCCAGCAGGCCCTGAGGCTACGTGGTTCTGAAAGTGAGAAAAGACACCAAGACTGCACATGAGCTGGGATCTCAGAGCACCCAGATCTCTCCCCACCTCTGGTCCCCTTGCCACACAGCTTCCAATGTCTGTACTTTCTGAGCACTCTCCACCCTGGCTGCCAAAGCCAGACCAGGTGGCAGGCTGCCCACATGTCTGTTATTGTCTGGAGTCAGGCCCTGAATGCTGGCTTCAAGCTCTCAGTCTGGGTGTCAAGGAAGATGGTGAGGACTGAGCAGGGTAGCTCCTACTTTAACCTTCTGCTAGCACCAGTCTCCCTGTCCCTACCCACTCTGCCTATGTTAATGGCTGGTACTTAGGGAGAGTGACTTCCCCCATGCAGGATTAGATAATGCCCACCTGGGGTCAAAGCTGGGAGAAAACCCAGAACCTTACGGGAAGTGTGTGTGTGTGTGTGTGTGTGTGTGTGTGTGTGTGTGTGTGTGAAGGGGTGTCCCATCTGACCTGGCTCCCTGGCATCCATGGGCATAGTCACAGCAGTGTCCTGGCCTTGCTATAAGGCCAATAGAATGTAGATGTGGCCACCTGCTGGAGGAACAAATACCTGTCAGGGACAGACACCCTATCTGAAGGGATGGCCATTGCCTTGCTTCCAGTCAGTCACCTGTGGCTTTTTGGAAGTACAGGTCCCACGTAGCTAGATCACCATGGCGGCTCCTAACCCATCTTTTTAAGATGCTTTTAGATATTAGGTCAATAGTTTCTGGTGTTAAACACAGTTCAGAATGTTACAATGCTCTTTGAGGACTAGCTAAAATGAACCGTGGGCTGAAGTGGCCTTTGACTGTTCTTACGATCAGTTCTTTACTAAAATGTGGCCCCTACTTATGAACAAGTGTGACGAGGCCTGGTGGCCTGCAGCGACTGCCCACAGGAGGCAAAGAAAGATTGGACACCTCCGTTCCTCCACCCCAGGCTGAGTGACAAGGGCTGCCTTGGTTTGGCGCTGATGCTGAGGGTCTCACTGGAGTCACACCCCTAATATACATGTGGGGCGGGGGGCTTCTGAGGCCTTGGACTGGACCTCAGAGCATCCCACACACTCAAAGGATACTTGGGAAGGAGAGAAAATGCTTCCTGAGGCCTAGGGTTGCCTGGTTCCCAACACTGCGTGTGCAGAAACTAAACCCCTTCAGGAATCTCTCTCCCTCTGCCTTTCTGTCCAGCCCCTGACCCGCCTGGTGGACCTTATCAGAGCTGCAGGCTGACGAACTGGGACTCACAGTGTGGAGCTGTGTCAAGGAGGCAGTCACAGTCACCTTTCCAGGTCTCAAGTGACACACTGGGGTGGGTGGGTCTGTAAGGGGCCAGGAGGCCACTTGAGTGAAGGCGTCCTCTTGTACCTGAGCATCTTTGCACTTCCAACTGGAATCAGATTAGCAATCCTACCTCCTTGTCCCTTCCTCCTCAACATGTCCTCACTGAGATTCTGACAGCTCCAAGTTTGTGTCCCTTACTGCATGCTATGTCCTACCTTAGAGGCCTCTCTGGAACAGCTTCATGTGTGCCTATCAACAAACAGTCCTGTGAGAGAGGTGCTTGTAGCTTGAATATTATGCACACAGACTGAAATCGTCTTATGAAAGTGTCATCTCCAGGGCTTGCTGGCTTTGGACTTCTAGCTTTTAATTACTATGGATGCCTTGTTCTTACGGCCCTGGATTCAAGTTCCTGCCCTACCTATCCTTTTGTGAACAATCCGGTGATCGTCCCGTGTAGACTTGCAGGGATGCTCTGAGGAGAGAGTTAATGAGTCCTGTGGTTGCTTAATCTTTGTTTGTTTCCATGGAAGCCCAGAGCCTGGAGTGAGCCTCAGCCAGCTGTGGGGATTGTGACCCTCTGAATCGCTCTTTATTCCTGATAAGTAATGTTTTGTGTACGCCCAGGTCAAAGGGCTGCTTCTGAGTATTGGTTTCTCAGGACTTGCCAGGATTGAGTTGGACAAACATCAAGATAGCCGATGGATATGGTTTTACTGGTGGGGACCCGAGTTCTGGTTGCCTGTAGCACAATGCGCCTGTGACAAGCCCTCAATAGGAGCCTGGATCCTGAGATGTGAGCCACTTCCCTGGGTGGAGATGTCTCACTGGGTCTCTGCTACAGAGCAAGTATGCCCTGGGTAACACCACTGAGGTAAGGATTGGATCACATGCTCGATCTTCTTCCTGATGTCTACCTTCCTTCTGCTGCCTCCCCAGCCCCCGCCCCCTGTGGATTCTTTTCTTGTTGTAAACCCTAGCCATGAATATAACTTGGCTTTGAACCCTGTGAACTCTTTTAGTCATCAAACTTGAGCCTGGTCTTGAGACTCCTCAAAACAAAGGCTTAAGGGAAATTTACAAAAGCATCCTTTTCAAAAGATTTATTATGCATGTATATGTACATCTGTATGAGTTTAAGTGTATCAATATGTGTGCCAGTGCCCATGGAGGTCAGAGGGCATGGAGATCAGATTGCCCTGGAAGTGGAGTGCTAGTGGAGTAGAAGTAGCTTGGTGTGGGTGCTAGGAACCAAACTCAGGTCTTCTGCAAGAGCAGTAGGCACTCTTAACTGCTGAGCCATCTCTCCTGCCCCAATAAAAGCATCTTGCTTGCTATGGAGCGGGCCTCAGCAGTGGTGACCACCGTTATCACCTCTGGGACTTCAGCCTGTTTCTGCTCCCCACGCCCTCCACTGATCTCATCCCTTCCCCTGACCTGACTCTCAGTTCCTTCCTTACTGAATTTAGCATTAACTCCCCACAGCCTCTTCAGAACACACCTCTCAGCAGAGCATCCATGGTCAGGACAAGGTCATCAATAGGTAAAGGTATGAACTTACATGTGAGCTTGGCCATTTCCACAGGGCAGCTGCCGCTGAGAGGTAAGGCTTGACTATGATTTGGCTGTGGTTTGTCCCTGCTGAAACTCATGGAAAAATCTGCTTCCCAAAGCCCAGGTCTTGAGAAGTAGTGGGACTCTGAAGAGGTGAAGGTAAGAGGGACTAAAAATGACTTTGCGGGCTCTCAAGTGAGGCTGCCCCTCGTTATTCTCTCTTTTGTATCCATCCCCGCCCTTCCGCCTTTCCACTGTGACAGGATGTGGCAGGTGGCCCTCGCCAGTTGAAGATGGCTGGTCTTGAGTGTCCAGCCTCGAGAATCAGGAGTTGAATAAATGTATTCACTTCAAGTATTACGTTATGATGACAGAAAATGATAAAGATAGGTGCATTCCTTAGGTGGGAGCCTAGACCTGCCAGGGACCAAGGGGCCTGGACACTATGAGGTTTGGCTGGATGCTCTTCCATCTACATCATGAGGCCTGAAGCCTGGGAAAGGAAGAAAGAAGTCTGGGCCAGACAGAACAGAATAAAGAATGAATAAAGTTCTTGGCTCTGTAATCCTGGGGCAAGACCCCAGAGGGACTGTCATGAGTGAAGCCCTGGGTCCTCAGCATTGCAAAAGAAGAGAGGAAGAAGGGGGAAGTTGAAGAAAAAGAAGGAGGGAAGGGAAAGAAAGGGAAGGGGAGGGGAGGGGAAGGGAGGGAAAGGAAGGATAGGGGAGGGGAGGGAAGCTGTCAAAGTCCCATCAACCAAGGGTCCCCAGAAACATACTCACAGTCAAGGTTGAACCAACCCTTCTCAGATCCTGAGGGGTGACTATATTCTAAAAAGAAATCTACCGAAAGGTTAATGGCCATTAATTCAGTAAAAGGTGACTTATCTTTCTTTTCCAAGTTTTTCACCAGCAGTACATCATGGTGGGAACTCGTGTGGGAGTGAGTGGTCTTCACACAGCATCGGAGGGGAAAGACTGGCATCGTACAGCCCTTTCAGAGGGCAGTGGCCCAAGACCTCCCACCAGGCCCCACCTCTTCGAGGCTTTGCTGCCTCTTTTCATCACCAAATTGGGAACCAAGTCTCTATCACACAAACCCCTGGAGAAATAATCTATATCCAAATCACAACAGACACAGTGAATGACCTCTGCAACCAGTCCATGCAGTTGGGTGGGCTGATCCAACCCCCCCCCCCCAGACTACAGGGCTGACTATGAAGCCCAGGGCTGGCCAATCAGAGCAATGGAACGTCTTGGTCTCTGTGATAGGCCCAAGAAGGGCCCAATGGCCTGAATCAACATACAATACAACATGTCAGCAAACGATACCAATTCCCTCCCTAAGCCAGCTCTGGACAAAGCCATTTTCAAGCTTGTCCCTTAAGAGATCTCCCATGTGGGATGCTCTCTCTTTTCACTTTTTTTTTTGTATTTTTGAGACAGGGTCTCCCTGAAGCCCCAGCTGGCCTGGAACTCACTCTGTAGACCAGGCTGGCCTTGAATTCACAGAGATCCGCCTGCCTCTGCCTCCTGAGTGCTAGGATTAAAGGCGTGCACTACCACGCCCAGCTTAAAGATGGTTCTTAGCTACCATATGGGTTCTGGGAATTGAACCCAAGTTCTCTGCAAGAGCAGTTGGTGCTCTTAACTGCTGAGCCATCTCTCCAGCCCCCTCTTTTCCCTTTTCATAATGTCTTCGAGTCTTCACGTTGAGAATGGTGAAGTTCAGAGGCTGGAAAGATGGCTCAGCATCTGGCAACTCATATCCATCTGCAACTCCTGCTCCAGGGGATCGGATGCTCTCCTTTGACCTCCATGGGAACTGCACAAATGCACCCACAGACACCACATATAACTAAACATGGTAGGTTCATAAAACGAGAAGACCTTGTACATCCATCAACTAAACCAAAGCTCCCATCCTCCAACACACCAGCTAATGATGTCATTGGTAAAGTTTTATCATGCTAAGCCACTGATACTTCAGGATTTATGTGTTACCTTGGCAATAGCCAACCTATGCTGACCAATATATGACCTAAACCCAAGTCATACTAATTAGAGCCAGCTGTGAGGCTTTGGAATCACTAAGCAGATGGAGTTCATCCTTGGTGCTAGAGACCATAAGTCATTGTACAGTGAGGCTTCATTATACTGGCATTTATTGAACTCACTGAGTTTCTGGCACTAAACGAGGCCCAGGGCTGTAAAATGTAGTAGAGCCTGTCTGAGAATGAGGTTAACATACAGGAAAATTCAAACTGAGAAGCAAAGCATTCTTTTGACCCCTGGATCAAACCATCTCTGAAACCACTTGTACTCTTTTTATGAACAATTTTGAGTGGATTTCTGAAATGTATACACAAGTTATAACTAGTCCAAGGCTAAAACTAAACCAAAAACAAGGTCATCAGCTTGCTTTGACATCTAAAAGTCTGAATTAAAAGCAGGTGGCATCCACCAGTTCAGACAGAGACTGCTAGAGAGAGCACACAAGCACTGATGGCTCGTGGAGCTACCGAGCCCAAGTCATTGGGACACAGCCCCAAAGTATTTGTATTTTTAACCAGGGGCAGGGGAGGGAAGAGTAGCCCTGACATTGAGCCTAGCCCCGATGTTGGCTTTGCCCCCTGCCTTGTCTGTGCCACCATTCAGTCCCGGGTTCTGACTGTTTAGGGGCAGCTATACAAGGCCTGACCTTGCTCCTGACTCCAGGCTTTTCAGGCTGATAAAAGGTTACAACCCGCCAGGCGTGGTGGCGCACGCCTTTAATCCCAGCAGTCAGGAGGCAGAGCAGGATCTCTGTGAGTTCAAGGCCAGCCTGGTCTACATAGAGAGTTCCAGGACAGCTGGGGATACAGGGAGACCCTATCTCAAAAAGACAAAAAAAAAAAAAAAGTTACAGCCCAACCTGGAAGAGATCAATGAAAGCCTATCCCTTTGTATTCAGCATGTTGAACGTGGCTGCAAATGTGTCTCAGACATTTTGTGCCTGTCATGAACTTCCCTCCTTCTACTTTCCTTCCCTCTCCTCCCCTCCCTTCCTTCTCTCTTCCACTCCCCTCCCCTCCCCTCCCCTCCTCTCCCCTCCTCTTCTCTTCTCTTCCCCTTCTCCCTTACCTCACCTTCTCTTCTCTTTCATTCCCCTCCCCTCTATTTCCCTCTTCTTCTATTCTCTTCCTCTTCTCCTCCCTCCCTCCCTTCCTGCCATTCACCAGCAACTGAACAGTCTTAGCAAGGTCTTGTTCTGGGCAGTGGTCACATAAAGGTGAGTGGGATTATAGGGACTTTGGAATCACAGAAATTGTGCTATTGCTATGTTGTTTATAACATATTACTAGCTCTCCACCTTCTGAACACTTGATGAGACCACACTTTCTGGCCTCCTTGTTTGGGTGGAGTTGGGTGACTCCTGGGTCAGACATGAACACTTAGTTGCTAATGCACATCTTCCAGGGTGACTCTTGAAGTGGCTGTTGAAATGGTGGCTGCTTGTTTAACCTGGGTCCTGGGAATAGAAAGCATACAGTAGAAGCTGAAGTTCTCTAGGATAATATGTACCATGAAGAAGAGATGAACCTTTGTTGCTATACTCCACTAAGAGCCTAGGGTTCTTTGTTATGGAAGCATTGCTCTGCCAAGTGTGTGAAAATGCCCACAGAGGCCAGAAGAGGATGTTGGATCCCCTGGAATTGGAGTTGCAGGTGGTTGTTAGCCGCTCAGTACGGGTGCTGGGAACTGAACCTGGGTCCTCTGCAAGAGGAGCCAGTGCTTTTAACTGCTGAGCCATTTCTCCAGTCCCTCCCCTATGTCTCTTAGCCAGACACTTATTATTGGATTTAGGGCTCACACAGACACTCTAAGATGACTCTCTCCTTTCAGGATCATTAACTGAATTACACCTTCAAATACCATTTTTCCAAATAAGACAACATTCACATGTTCCAGAGATTCGGACATGGGCATAGCCTTTTGGAGGCCGCCATCTCACCGTAATGTGTTCCCAAAGCCAATGAATTGGGTGGGGATGAGAGACTCCTCATCACAGCCCATGGCAATTATTTCTTTTCAGTTTTTCTGTTTTTGTTTTAATTGGCTACTTAGGCAATACCAAATGAGCAATAAAAGCCAAAATAAACAAAGGCCCAGGCACCATTGTTAAATACAAGGACCAAGGGATGGAAATGGAGTTCAGTTGGTAGAACTCTTGCCTAGTTTGCAAGAAGCCCTGGGTTCAGTCTTCAGCACTGCATAAACAGGTCCTGATGGCTCATGTCTGTAATGCCAACACTCAGGAGGCAGAGGCAGGACCAGAGAAGTTCAAAGTCATCCTTGACTACATTACATGTGGAATTCAAGGCCAACCTAGGATACAGGAAACTCTGTCTCCAGAAAACAACAACGACAAAATGCAAACAGAGACCGGCATCTATGATGGTTTGTTTGTTTTTCCTTCACCTGAGCAGAGGAGGCAATCAGGGTCTGAAATGAGAAAGCTTGCTACCTCTGAGTCCTCACTTTCCCCCCCAAGCGTACTTTATGCAAGCTCTCCATCTTTCCAACAGGCCACAGCAACTGCCTTAGAAATTATTCCTACCATGGGAAGTGAATTCACCATCACCACGTCTGACTTGAGTGTTTAATGATGGGGTTTTTTTCTACTGATGTCAGTAATAACACTCATTAGAGAAAGGTTGTAAAATGTTGAAATGTCAGGCTGGAGAGATGGCCTAGCGGTTAGGATTGCCCACTACTCTAGCAGAGGACCCGGGTTCGATCCCCAGCACCACATGGCAGCTGAGAACCGTCTTTAGCTTCAGTTCCAGAGGAATCCGACACCCTCTTCTGACCTCTGCAGCATTGCACAACATGGGTGCACAAACCTACATGCAGACAGTACATTCATAGACATAAAAAAATAAATAAATAAAATTTAAAAAAGAAAAATATTGAAATGTAAATAAAAATCCTACCACCAAGGAAAAACTGGCACTATTTTGTTAGAAAGGCCCCTTGATATTTCTCATGTTTATTGCATTTTGTTTGGAAAACAATGTAGAAGCGGGTTCCACTTTAGATGAAATGAGGGCATGCTTCTGTTTTCCCAACCAATCAAACCCCTCGATAGAACGCAGGGCAGCTGAGGTCTCTGAAAATAAATAAGACTTCAAGTTTCCAACATGATTTTTCTCATATCTGTCAAAGAAGTGAATTTATAGGGTGCCCTGAGCCCTTGCTTATTTTACTTTTTAACTAGTTCATGTTGCCTAAATTGCCCATTTATATAAAACTATTAAAACTGAACAAATAGGGGCTGGAGGGATGGCCTAGCGGTTGGGAGTGCCAACCACTCTTGCAGAGGACCTGGGTTTGATCCCCAGTACCCACATGGTGGCTAAGAACCGTCTGAAACTCCAATTCCAGGAGAATCCGACACCCTCTTCTGACCTCCGCGGCATTGCACGACACAGGTGCACAGACCTACATGCAGACAGTACATTCATACACATAAAAAATAAATAAATTAAAAAAAAACTGAACAAATAAATCATTGTCATGGACTCTGACAAAGAGTCTCACACCACCATCCCATTCAGTGGTCTCAAGGACACGTGTGGCTATGGTGGCCTCTGAGTTTAGATGTGGTGTGTCTCCATAAGGCACATTTGCAGAAGGCTTGTCCCCAGCCTGCTCACTAATGGTGTTGAGGTGGGCCCCCCTGCAACAATTAATAATCAAGACAATCTCACACAGACACGTCCAGAGGTCATTCCAATCAAGGCACTTCCTCTATTGAGACTCTCCTCTCAGATGATACTAAGCTTTGTAAAGTTAAAGCTAACCAGGACAGAAGCCAATCTGAAAAGACTACATCCTGTGAGAGTCCAGTTACATGAAATTCTAGAAAAGACAAAATTATGGTGATAGCCAAATAGTAAGTGGTTGTTAAGTGGGGGCAGATGGGAAGAATTTACAGATGTAGAGAGGATGTTGGAGCACTGGGAGGGTTCTGTATAATCTCACTGCATTGTACATGAGCAGAACTCATCAAATGTGCAACATCAACAGTGAACCCTAGTGTGAACTGTGGTCTTTGGGTGTTAACAACCGGATCAATGTCAATGAAATAAATGTGTCACGCTGGGGCAGGATGTTAATAGTAGGAAGACAGCACAGGGCTGGGCAGTGGCACAAGGAATATGTAAGAACTCTTGGTGTGGCCCACACGATATTGGTGGAAACTTAAACTGCTTTTAAAAAGTCTATTGGAGGCTAGAGAGATGGTTCAGCCCTTTAGGGCATTTGCTACTCTTCCAGAGGAACTGAGTTCAGTTCCCAGCACCCATGTCTGGCAGCTCACAACCAACTGTAATTTCAGCTCCAGCAGATCTTCTTCTGGAAGAACCCTCTTCTGGTCTATTCAGGTACCTGCACTCATGTGGCACGTGCATGCTTGCACACACACAAATAAAAATTTGAAAATAAACCTTAAAAACATAGTCTACTGTGGCTGGAGAGATGGCTCAGTAGTTAAGTACTGGCTGTTTTTGCAGAAGACTCGGGTTCGAATCCCAGAACCCACATGGCAGCTGACAACTGTCCATAACTCCAGTTCCAGGGGATCCGATGGCTTCTTCTGTCCTCTGTGGGCACTGAACAACATGGGTCACTTACATGCAGGCATGACACTCATGCACATTAGGAAAATAAAAAAGCTATTGGTCAGCAAGATGGCTCAGGAAGTGGCTGCACAATCCAAGACCTGAGCTCAGCTCCCAGAACCCATGTAAAAAACCTAGATGGCTAGCATCTGTAATCTCACCATTCCTACAGAGATGGGGAGCCAGAGATGCAGAGATAGGAGAATGGGCCAGAAGTTCCAGAAAGCAGCAGAAACAACAAAAGAAGTCCTGCCTCAATAAAGTGCAAGGAGACAACTGACTGCTGTAAAGTCAATATCTGGCCTCAATACATGCTCCATGGCACAAGTACATGCCATGCCATGTGTGAGTGCATGCACACATACCCACACACACACATAGTTTATTAGAAATTATTTGCAGGGCTGGAGAGATGGTTCAGTGGTTAAGAGTACTGGCTGAGGACCTGGGTTTGATTGCCAGCACCCAAATGGTGGCTAACAACCATTGGTAACTCCAGTTCCAAGGGAATACAACGCCCTCTTCTCAGCTCTACAGGCATTGTACAACACAGGTGCACTTACATGTATACATAAAATACACTTATATACGTAAAATAAAAATAACAGGGGCTGGAGAGATGCCTCAGCAGTTAAGAGCACTGACTGCTCTTGGAGAGGACCCGGGTTCAATTCCTAGCACCCACATGGCGGCTAAGCACCATCTTTAACTTCAGTTCCAGGGGAATCCGACACCCTCTTCTGACCTCTGTGGCATTGCACAACATGGGTGCGCCAACCTACATGCAGACAGTACACTCATACATATAAAAAATAATAAAAATAAATAAATAAATATAACAAAATGTTTTTTAATTATTTGCAGATGTATTGGAAAGAAAACAAATTGCTAAATAGGACAGAACCAGCATGAATCCATCTCTTACTTTCCCTTTGGTATTGCCTGGCCTAGACTCAAAGGCAGCCTGAAACCTAGAGGGACACTCTGTATGTGAATCGAAAGAACCCCAAAAGAAACTTTGATGCAATAACTGGGAGAGTCCTTGTGTGTAATAGGGGATAGGGAAGTCTATGTGTTTCTATCTCTTCCCACCTCATGCAATCCCACAGAGGTTCATGCAGTCCCACAGAGGTTCATGCGTTACAGTCATAGGTGGGAAACTGAACCAGATGTCACAGGCTTGTAATCAGAAGTAGATGCAGGAGGATCAGGAGTTCAAGGCAGCATAGTGAGTTCAAGGCCAGCCTGGGCTACCAGAAACTCTGCCTCAAAACAACAATAACAACAGAACCAGTGGCAGATGGGAAGATTCCTAAAACTCTAAGACAGGAAAATCCTCTCTGACCAAAGGAACTGTGAACTCAAACGCCAAAGGGGGTTTTCCCACAGTTCTTGCTTTTTCTGTTGTCTCCATGATAGGCTTCGGTGAAGCTACAGCAAGTACCTGAATGGGAGGAAAACTAAAGCCCCACTATTCAAGTTAGAAACCCAGGAAGCTGATAGGGAGAGGGGAAGGGAAGTGGAAAGAGGTCACGTGGAGGAAGAGGATAAATAAATACAATCCAACTGATCCCTATAAAATTGTGTACAAATTCTGACTTTTACCTTTCAGCTGTGCTTGTACATGCGTGGATCGGACACACATTTGATCTAATGTCACACCAATGGCATTGAGATCTGAACCCCAGGATGGAACCACTGAGGCCTCAGATTAGCCCTGGGGGCTATACTTAGAAGTATGCGACCATGCCAAAGGCTTTGAGACCAAACTGAGATTCGAGTCACAGTTCTCAGAAAGCAAATGGGAACCAACTTGATAAAACACAAAGTCTCAACATCCTCTGCAGGATTCAAGACTAGGTGTCCCACAGCACAGCACTCAGAATATCCAGGAGACAGGAGGGAACTGTTCTGAACATGTAGCCTCGCACCCTCTACTGTGAGAGTCAGTACCCTCCATCTTTTGTATATAAAGGTCTTTCCTGTATGTATGGCTAATCTTGGTTGTCACCTTGACGCTCCTGGAAAAAGAGACTCAACTTTGGAATTTCCTCAATCAGTTTGGCTAGTGGTCATGTCTGTGGGGCATTTTCCTGATTGATACTTGGTACAGGAGGGCCCGGCCCACTGTGGGTGGTCTACCTCAAGGACAGGTAGGCCTGGGTGTATAAGAAAGGAGGCTGAGCAAGCCATGGGAAGAAGCTGCTCCTCCATGCTCTCTGCTGAAGCTCCTGCCTCCAGACTCCTGCCACGAGTTTCTTCCTTGACTTCCCTCAGTGATGGATTGTGACCTAGGAGTTATAAGATAAAATAAGCCTTTTCCTCTCCAACTTTCTTCTGGTCAGCGTGGTTTTTATTAAGCTTTTTATTCTTTTTATTTTATCTTATGTGTATGAGTATGTTGCCTGCATGTATGTAAATGCACCTGTGTCATGCAGTACCTGTGGAGGCCAGAAGAGGGTGTCAGATGCCCTAGAACTGAAGTTATACATGGTTGTTAACTGCTGTGTGGGTGCTGGGAACCAAACCCAGGTCCTCTGCAAAGACAGACAGTGGCCTTAACCACTGAACCATCTGTCCAGCCCCTTGGTCAGAGTATTTAGTCACAGTAACAGAAAAGCAACCGACAACACTGTAAGACCTATGAATGATCCAAGCTATGGATTTCAAAGGTCTCAACAAAGCACCTGGCTTACCCTATGCCTTCCTCTTGATATTTCTCCAGGAGTCACATTTCTAAAAGCCAAAAGGACAGAAAGCTGCCTGGATCAGGGATAGGAAGGAGTAGAAAATATAGAGGAAAAATGTCAGTTATTCTACCAAGATGGCTTTGAATTCAGTCAGAAATTGGTTTGAACAATAATTGACCTGCCTATCTTCTTAACCAGTTGTCCCTGTCAATTTGTCACCTGTCAACAGAGTTGAATCTCAATAGAAGAATTTCCTGGGGCTGGAGAGATGGCCTAGCGGTTAAGAGCGCCGACCGCTCTTACAGAGGACCTGGGTTCTATCCCCAGCACCCACATGGCGGCCGAGAACCATCTGAAACTCCAATTCCAGGAGAACTCCAGTTCCAGGGGAATCCGAGACCCTCTCTGACCTCCGCGGCATTGCACGACACGGGTGCACAAACTTGCATGCAGACAGTACATTGATACACACACAGAAAAAAATAAAATTAATTTAAAAAAAAAAAAAAAAGAATTTCCTAAGATTGGACTGGCCCGCAGGCATGTCTGGGGGGAATTGTCTTTTTATTTTATTTTTTTATTTTTTTTTATTTTTTTATTTTTATTTATTTCTGTATGTGTATGAATGTACTGTCTGCATGCAAGTCTGTGCACCCGTGTCGTGCAATGCCGCGGAGGTCAGAAGAAGGTCTCGGATTCCCCTGGAACTGGAGTTCTCCTGGAATTGGAGTTTCAGACGGTTCTCAGCCGCCATGTGGGTGCTGGGGATCGAACCCGGGCCCTCTGTAAGAGCGGTCGGCGCTCTTAACCACTAGGCCATCTCTCCAGCCCGGGAATTGTCTTTTTAAACATTTTTTTATTTACTTATTTTGATTTTATGTGTATGAGTGTTTTGCCTGTGTGTGTGTGTGTGTGTGTGTGTGTGTGTGTGTAAGTATAACCATGCATGCAATGCCTGCAGAGGCCAGAAGAGGGCCTTGGATTCCCCTGGAACTACAGTTACGTACCATTGCTAGCTTCAATGTGGGTGCTGGGAAATGAGCCTGGGTCCTGTGCAAGAGAAGCCATTGCTCTTAACTGCTGAGCCATCTCAGCCCTGGGAGGAATTGTCTTGATTCATTAATTGATATAGTAGGGCCCAGCTCATTGTGGGTAGCACCATCCTTGGGCAAATGGTCCTGAACTGTTTAAGAAAGGTAGGTGATTATAAGCCAGCAGGCAGGCAAGCCAGCAAGATACATTCCTCCATGGTTCCTACTATAATTCCTAAGCAGTGAGCAAGTTCCTTGGTCAGAGGTAATGCTGTATGGAATACTTTCAAGTGCCTCCTCTGAGTTCCTGCCTTGACCTCTCACAGTGATGGACTACATGTAATCTGGAATCAAGTAAACCCTTTTCTCCCCTAAGCTGGGACTCCAGGGTGGGCTGGGTTCTGGCACGGTGATGCATCAGCTACTGGAGGGATCTGGAGCAGTATCCTGGACACTATACCTGGTGGTGGCAGCTGGGATTCTGACCATAGCAACAAGGCCAGTGTGTGGTGAGGGACAGCAGCCTGCAACCATGAAGTTCACCATCCCGGGTGTACAGCCTCCCGGGAGAACTCTACATGTGGGAACCCTGGTCTCAGAGCCATGTGAAATTATAAAAGGCCCCCCCCATCTCCAGTGTCAGCTTCCATTTCTTAAGATGTAATATAGAAATAGATAGGCATAACTCACAGGATGACTGTAGAAATCAAGAGCTGCCTCTGGAGTCGAGGCTGAGCTGGAAGGATCCTCGCTCTTCTGATGAATGAATGTATCACGTGGCACAGCCTCGGGGTTTTCTGCAAAAGGGACGTAAGCAGCCCTCATTATCTTCACTACGGCTCTGACTATGTCCTGGACTGACCCTGGTGGCCTGGAGAACTTTGTGAGACTTGTCTGGGACATAATCGGCGCTGGTGGATACATTTGGCTGACTACTCATGTGAATGGGAGGGGCTGGGGGCTGGGCAACATGCTGGGCTCAGTGGGAAGAACTGTAAACCTGGACTGAGCTGTATGGATCAGATCACTAACATTATAGGAGACAGGAAGGAAGATGTCAAGGCACCCTGCTTGTCACTAGTTTGGGGGCCCCTGTGTGGAGACGCAGAAGCCAAGTCACTGTCTTCACAAGCCACTTTATGAGAACTAAGGTTCATGCTTTCAGGTACCTAACAAAGCCATAGAGGACGGATACAGGATGCAGTATTGGCCTTACCACCAGAAAGTAGGGGTAGCGTGGCATCTGTGGTGTGCTCTAAGAACCCCCGGGGGCCCTCAGAAATTCGGAGGGTTGGAGGAAAAGGAGGCAGGAGCCAGGATCCACAGGAGCTTGACCTGCTCAGGCAGGGTGTTGGGAAGGATAAGGGGAAACATGGAAGTGAGAGGAAGGCTGGGAACCAGGACTGAGCAAGAGTGGAAGCCAGGCCGGCTTGAGGCAGTTCTGGGGGTCAGTTATAAGAGCACTGAGCATGCTGTCCTCACCTCACACCCTGCAGGATTCACAGCCCAGGGGGGATGGATACTCGGGTTGGTGTTACCTGGTTGCTGCCCCTCCAACTTAGGGAGGCCCAGATCCCAGAACTGAAGGTGCCATGGAGACTAACCATGGAGTATGGTGATGCCCCAGATGAAACTGGGGTCCTAAGACTTGAAACAGGAGGAACTGACAGGGATCTGTTTTTACAGAGGGAGATACCACAGCACAAGGGAATGTGTCTCTGTTGCTTCTCCAGAAATAGACTCTGAGACAACCCCGTGCATGCAGGGAGTTGACTGGAGGTTGACAGAGGGCTATGTGGGTGCAGATTCCCAGGAATCACTGTAAAGAAGGGAGAAGAGAGGGTGAAGGCTGCAAAGTGCATAAGACTGTGAAAATTAGCAGATTATCTTTGAGGTAACTGGGGTTCAATTCCATGGGATCTTCTAAAAGCACTAGAGGCATATTCTTTTAGGGGTCCCACTGAAGAACAAGAAGGCTGGGGGTATTTACCTCACTATGATCTGTCCCCTCCCAAACTTTTGAGGCTTAATACCCCCAGGCCTGGTAGCACATGCCTTTAATCCCAGCACTTGGGGAGGCAGAGGCAGGTAGATCTCTGAGAGTTCAAGGATGGGCATACACTCCTTTCTGATGAACTCTGCCAGTTATAACACAACTAGAAGGCTCTCACCAGAGGCTGAGCAGGTGGGACACCTGACCTTGAAATTTTGTTATTCAAAACAGTGAGCTAAATAAATTACTTTTCTTGAAAAATACCCCATATTGGAAACAACAACAACAACAACAACAACAACAACAACAGAAAGGACTGCATCGAAGAACTGACTGAAACAATGAACTTCTGCTCAAAACAGTCAACTTCCTCATGGAGAATATTGAGAAAGACTGAGAAAGAGATGAAAAGCATGTTTGGCAGAATGCATGAGCTCTGGTGGGGTGGGGGAATGGGGGGGGCACGGATCTAGATTTGTTAAAAAAAATAAATTTAGGGCTGGAGAGATGGCCTAGTGGTTAAGAGCGCCGACCGCTCTTGCAGAGGACCCGGGTTCGATCCCCAGCACCCACATGGCGGCTGAGAACCGTCTGAAACTCCAATTCCAGGAGAACTCCAGTTCCAGGGGAATCCGAGACCCTCTCTGACCTCCGCGGCATTGCACGACACGGGTGCACAGACTTGCATGCAGACAGTACATTCATACACATACATAAATAAATAAAATTAATAAAAAAATTAAAAAAAATAAATTTATGTAAAAAAATATAATAAAATTAAAAAAAGAAAATAAAAAAAGAAAAATATCCAACTTGGGCTATTTTGTTGTACACATAACATAAAATGAAATAAGACACTGTTATGGTTTAGATATGAAATGTCTTCTAAAAGCTTGTGTTTGGGGTCTGGAGAGATGGTTCAACAGTATAAACTGTTTTTACAGAGAACCTGAGTTCAGTCCCCAGCACTCAAGTCAGACAGCTCCAGGGATCTGAGGCCTCTGGCCTCCGAAGGCACCTGCACACACCCACACACAGATCCACACACAATTAGAAAAGAAAATAAATCTGGACAAAAGCCTCTGTCTTGAAGGCTTCTCCCTAATATATCAAGGTTCAGAGGTGGTGCCTTTGGGAAGTTATTGAATCCTGATGGCCCTAAACTCAACACTGATGAATCCACTGAAGGATTCATGCCTTACTTGGATATGTGGGAGACAACGGAATCAGAAATGGGCCTGGTTAGAGGTGAGTAAGTAGTCCCTGGAGACACACGTACCTCGAAGTGTGCTTGTCCTCTGCCCCTGTCCTTCCTGCTTGCTACAACATGAGGCTCTTTGCCCGCTATGATTTCCTGCCTCACCACAGGCCTAGGAACAGTGAACCAAGTGAATAGTGTCTCCTTGAAGGTGATTTCTCTCAGATCTTTTGTCATAGCTGAGGAAAGCTGACTAACACAGGTACCTGTCTGCTTCCTTCCTGGGGGACCAGTTCTCTAGAACCTTGGGAAGGCAGACGTGGGACTGACTGTCTCCTGACCTTGGGGTAGGCCTCAGCTCTGGGCCACCACTCATTTCATAAACAGAGAGTGTCGTGTCCGGGAACCAAGCTGGAGCACTTAGACTTTATCCAACATCACATCTTCCTTGTTCTCTTCTCATGTGTTTCAGACAGAGCTCTTCCCAAAGGAGGCTGTCGGGATTCAGGCATGGCCGTAACTGGGGTAGGATTTAAGCTGGTGCTGCCTCTCTGCAGGGCACTTTGGCAGTGTGCCGTGCTGGAGCTGAGGAACAGGATGCTCACCCTGTTTGTCTCAAACGACACTAGCGCATGGAAACAGGATCTCTATATCAGAGTGGACGGCCATCCCATCATTCTATATCTCCAAGCCAAAGTCCAGAGACCAGTAGCAACCAGGGTTCTAGCATCATCAGCCAACCTTAGCTTTCTGTTGCTATAACTAATTACCTGAAGCCGAATACTTTATATAAAAGGGGATTTATTTAGCTAAGCATTTTAGAGGAAACATGACACTGACCTCTATTGGGCTCTGGGAAGGGCCTTCTGTATATATCACAAATGGTGCACGGCATCATGGTTCGAGTATTTGAGAAAGTGGGTGACTACATGGCAAAATAGAATGCCAGCAAGAAAGACACAAGACAGCAAAGCCTGCTTTATAACAACCCATTTTGGGGGGGAGAACTAATCCAGTCCACAAAACCAGCATTAATCCTTTCTGAGGATGGTGTCCCATAATCTAATGATCTTGCATTAAGCCCCACTTAAAGTCTTCACCACCTCAATGCTACCACACTGGCAACCAAGCTTCCAGTATGTGAATCTTGGAGGGGGATTGCACACTCAAACTATATCTAACCACAGCCCGCAATCAGGCAGGACAGGGCTGAGTCCCCAGCACACACCCAGCTAGGGTCTAACCCCTGACTCAATAGCCTGACTGTCATCTCGAGAGAAGACCCAAGACAGTGGCTCCAGCCCCTTGCATAAGGGCCTGCTGCCAGCCTGCAGGAGCATTAGAGTCCTTGCATATGGCCAATCCCATGTTCTTCAGTGCTCAGGTGGCAGCTATGACCAGCCCCAATGGTCTGCCCATGCCAGCTTCTCTCTTTACCTCAAGTGTCCTTGAGCCTTAGTTGTCCTCAGATTAGGATAACAATAGCAGTCGCCACACGTTCCCTGAGCAGATTTCCATTTACCTTCACTAATCGGTATCAACAGGGATTGATTCCAGAACACTCCCCCCACCCGCTGCCCCCCCAAATGCTCAGATCCCTTATGTAAAATAGCGTGGTATTTCATATGACCTACCATTCTCTCCTGTGTTCTCTCTCTCTAGAGCCCTTGTAATGCCCAACACAATGTAAATGCTACACAAATGGCTATCTATACTGTATTTCTTTTTTTTTTTAATTTTTTTATTATTTATTTATTATTTATTTTTGTATGTGTATGAATGTACTGTCTGCATGCAGGTCTGTGCACCCGTGTCGTGCAATGCCGCGGAGGTCAGAAGAGGGTCTCGGATTCCCCTGGAACTGGAGTTCTCCTGGAATTGGAGTTACAGACGGTTCTCAGCCGCCATGTGGGTGCTGGGGATCGAACCCGGGTCCTCTGCAAGAGCGTCGGTGCTCTTAACCACTAGGCTATCTCTCATACTGTATTTCTTTTATGTGTACTATTTAGTATCTCTGCATTATTTTTACTGTCCTCCCCATCACTTTCTCTACAGCTGGCTGAATCTGTGGATATCCAAACAATGATTATCATATTGCTAAATTAACTTGAAATGCTCAAGTAATCCATGAAGGCATTTTCTACATCCCCTTATTAACCTCCCCAAATCCCAAACCCCACATGACAGCTGCTTGGGTCTGCTGTTTCTCCTTGCAGACCTTTCCTCTGCACAATACCCACTTTTGCATGCGTGAAGGGTTTCCATGTATGTCCCAAATAGCATGATCTGCCCATGTTGTTTTTCAGCTTAATGTCTCCACCTGTCTTTTGAGTGGAGCACATGTCGTGCATGGCTGCTGTATTTCCCAGAGCAGACAGATGGGCTTGTGGAGTCTGTCTCCCAACGATGGGTATTTTGGTTCTGGGTAAGATTCTGAAGTTCCATTCTGCTGCGGGAAGAATGTCTGCACTCCTCCTAACACCCAGATTTTGAAGCTCAACTCCCAGCAGGATGGCTATAGGCAATGGGGCCTTTGAGAGGTGATGAGGTGTGAGGATGGTATTCTCATGAACAACATTAGGACCCTTGTACAGAGTCCCCAGAGAGTTCCCTGTACCCTCCTGCTGGTACCTTGAATTTGGACTTTCTAGCTATCAAAAGTGTGAAAAATACATGTCTGTAGGATTTTTTTTTTTACTATTTCATTTATCATTTAAAATTTTTGTATATGACTATATTGCCTGTGCACCTGTGTAGTGCAATGCCCACGGAGGTCAGAAGAGGGCATCAGATCCCCTGGAACTGGAGTTACAGATGGTTGTTAGAGATCATGTTGGTGCTGGGAACTGAACCCAGGTCCTCTGCAAGAGCAGCCAGCGTTCTTAACCAGGAGCCATTTCTCCAGCCCTTTATTCCTGTAGTTTAAAAGCTACCAAGTTGGTGGGTATAGTGGTACCTGCCTTTAGTCCCAGAACGGGGGAGGCAGAGGCAGACATCTATCTCTAAGTTCCAGGCCAGCCAGGGCTATATAGAGAAACCCTGTCTCACATAAACCCTTGGCCCTATAGAAAACTACCGAGTCTGTGATAGTCTGCTAGGGCATCTGGGATGGACTAGGGCTCCTTCTTTGGGGTCCTCCATCCTGGTGGGCTGCCTCAACACCCCATTTTCTCCCACTCTGCACTTGGCCATCTTCTCCTCTGCCTTGCCTTGGCTCTCTAGGTCCCTGATCCTAGAACTCCGTCTCCAGTGTGACCTTTATCTGACCACCTCAACTAAGAGGCCAGAGAGCACCTACATGCAGTCTGGGTTCTTGTTTTATACCTGGTATATAGTTATTGATTAAAGGACATTGTTGGTTGTGTTGTGTCTTTCTAGAAGAAACTCCTAAGGGCAGCCATACTCCAGTGTCTGTGTGTGTGTGTGTGTGCGTGTGTGTGTGTGTGTGTGTGTGTGTGTGTGTGTGTGTGTGTGTACTGTTTCTCGGTAACTACTGTCCAACAGTCACTAACATGAGACTGGCTATGTCTCAACAGAGCTTGAAGGAGGGTGCTGTGGAAAGCAAGAGCCTGCTCTACCTTTTCCTGGCCTTATGTCCTCTAGTGGACCAGGCCCATAACTTGGTCTTATTTTCTTTACTGGTAAATTAGGGATAATGATATCACAAGGGTAAGATTAAATAAAGTGAGACATTCCAAATGTTACTGGCTGTTATTTCTGGTATGATCATGTCAAGGTTTTTGGTTTTGGTTTTTGTTTTCTCACCATGTTGTGGCAGAGATTAAATACAGCCATACATTACTTAATGAACAGGGTAGGTTCTAAGAAATACACTGTTAGGTGATTTGATTGTGGTGTGAACATGAGAGTTGTACTTATGCAAATTGGCATGGCAGATTCCACACTGAGGGTATGTGCTATGGAAACAGACATCTCTCCCAGAGCCACAATGAACTAAACAACATGGGCTTAAGTCAACCACAAGAGAAAATTGTATAATCAAGAGGCACTATAAACAAAACGTACAAAGCTTTATGCCAGCCCAACCCAGCATGCTGTTGTAATTGCACCTAAAATCACAATAGAAAATATGATATAGGACAGTTGGTTCCAGGACAGCACCACGCTCATGGGCTCCCGGGGCCTTAGTCCAGGAGGGGTCGCTGGATAGTCTGTGCAGCTGCTCGGATCTCATGTTCAGGAAAAATCCATTCAAAAGAAAGTTTAAATTATCTCACACCTGGGAAAAGGGAACCTCAACTGAGGAAGTTACCTCAACTGAGGAAGTTCCCTCATCAGATTGGCCGATTGCCATGTCTGAGGAGTGTTTTCTTGATTGTTGATTGATGTAGGAGGGACCAGCCCACTGTGGAAGATGCCACCTCTGAACAGGTAGCTGAGCAAGCCAGTGGAAGTGAGCCAGTAAGCAGCATTCCTCCATGGTCTTTGCTTCCCTTTCAGCCTCGGCTTCCCTCCAGGACGGACTCCAACTCGCCTCGTTGCTTTCGGTCAGTGTGTTATCACAACAACACCTAATGGCAGCTCGAACAAACAGGGAAGGAGAAACTAGCAAGTGGGTAGCAGGAAGGGAGAGAGGGGTCACTTCGGATGAAAGATTAAACGGAGTAACCCCCAAATATCATGCACAGCCCTTGCTTTGAGTTCTACATGAAAAGAGCCCCTATCTTGTACATAATGAGAAAGCATGACTATGAATTGGGCAAGGACTTGGTGGTCATCTACTGTCTTCATGGCATCCCGGCTGTAGGGAAATGTCCATATGAGTTTGTAGGCGGAGAATAAGATCTGCTTTTTTGGAAAGAGCCAAAAGTCAGACCAGACCTTTAGTTTCTTGGTATGTCTGTTTTCCAGTGGCCTCCCTATTAAAGTAGAAGAATGTTTGCAAGCAATTCTTACTTCTAACAATGAAGAATAAATTCATTTGTAAAAATTGTTGAAGTTTAGTGATAAGAATCACTGCCAGTGATGTTATGAAACCACTGTGTTCCATTATTTATAAGAAAACCATGTGATCAAGCAGGAAAATGATTTGGTCATACGCAGTCTGAACCATGAAAATATTCAAACTCCCTAGCCCAAGAATCATCCTGCTGGGAGTTTGCTCTGACTTAATTTGAAAGCTGGGGGGAGCCTCTCTCTGCAAGGGTGTGGCTCTGTGAGTTACGTGTTTTGGCTTGATGGCGTTAGAAAGCGAAGTTATGAGGACTGTGTCGCAACTTGGAAAGCTGAGCTACAAGCTGGGAAGTACGTGTGCTCTGATTACAGCCAGACAGAGGCATGTGTGCCTGGGACCCTTGCCAGTGGAAAGCCCGGAGGGATGAGGGATGCTGCCGAAGTTGAGGAGGAAGCAGGGAAGGCCTGTGGGAAGCAGGGGACGGGGCTAGAGAGCTGCGGACTGCTTTTGGGCATTTGCCAACTTTCAAGGTGGTACTGTACTATCGTGGCTACAGGTACGGCTCCAATGGAAGTGCACTTTAAGTCTGAATGGCTTATGAACATTTACCTGGTGAAACCCCAGGCAGTCTCCCACTGGAGTGAAGTTGGGAGTCTGGAGGTCCTGGGAAGGTCTTGTCCTCACCCTGTTCTTCCCTAGACGTCAAGGGATGATTACCCCTGTAATCATATAGACACACACTTCTTCATAGGACTGGATAGTCCAGAGTCTTTCCTGAAATCTTGGGGTGAGACTGTGAAGGTGGGGTGTGGAAAGGGAAAGGCTGTGGAAAGGAGAACGAAGAGATGTGTTGGTACCAGTCTTTGCGCCCATTACCCACCGTCTCAATGAAGCTCTGTTTAAAATCTTTTTCCACTGTTTCTTTGTCATAGTTTATGGTCAATTTCCTCCTCCTCCCCCTTTTCCTCCTTGGTTTTTTGAGATAGAATCTTGCTGTGTAGCCCAGGCAGGTCTTGAACTCAAGGTGATTCTCCAGATCACTTCGACCTCCAGAGTGCTGGATTGCAGGCGTCCCACCACCACGCCTGGCTTAAATGGTAAACACAATTGTTACTGTTTCTCGATAAGAGAATGAGCTCCAAGGGACCCATCATTTCCCGGAAGTTTACTTAGATTTCAGATGTAAACCTCAGATATTAATCTGGATCTATGTCTCATGTTCCAGGCAAAGAAAAACACAAGAAACCAGCCCTTTTACCAGCTCTCTCTCTCTCTCTCTCTCTCTCTCTCTCTCTCTTTCTCTCTCTCTCTCTCTCCCCTTTCTCAACGCCTTGTATAGATGACCTCAGAGAGAGGTCTTAGGAGAGAGAATGGGAGAAATGAGACATGCCCAGCATTTCTATCAATAAGTGGAGGAACCAGGAACGAAGCCTGGACCATGAAATGTGCAACAGTATATCATTGGGTCATATAAATTTTTCCATGTGGTAAAGTACATGAAACAAAATTAACCATTTAAAGCATGCAATTGAGAGGCATCAAGTACACTCACAATGTTGTTCAAATGTCATCACTATCTAGTTCCAGAAGTTTCTATCATTTTATATGAAATCATTACACTTCCTTTTTTTGTCTTTTTGAGATAGGGTCTCCCTGTAGCCCCAGCTGGCCTGGAACTCATTATGTAGGCCACATTGGCCTTGAATTCACAGAGATTCACCTGCCTCTGCCTCCCGAATGCTGGGATAAAAGACATGCAGCTGGGCCTACAGGGAGACCCTGTCTGGAAAAGAAAAAAAAAAAGACGTGCAGCTGCTTACTGGCTTGGTCCCTGGTCCATGCTCAGCCTGCTTTCTTATTCAACCCAGAAACACCTTCCCAGGGTGGCACAACCCACAGTGGGCTGGGCTCTCCCATATCACTCAATAATCAAGAAAATGCCTGACAGATATGGCCATAGGCCAATCTGATAAGGGAAATTTCTCAGTTGAGGTTCCCTCTACCCAGGCGTGTCAAGTGGACAACTGAAGCTACCAAGAAAGCTCCCCTTGTCAACTTGACACACAAATACATCACTATTAAACCCAACTTTTCCATTTCTTGACCCCAAGATATGATGTTAGTATTGGTATCGTAACATAAACAGCACAACTTTAAAAGTTCCACGGTCTTTAAAAAAAATCCCCACACCTTTACCAATGACCTCTCTTGGCTTCCCAGGGTGATAAGCCTCAGATTCTCTCCACGACCCCTTCAATCCTGGGAGTCTTCACCGAAACTGAGGCTGCACCTTCACCAGCGGCCTCTCACAGTGCCAAGTCTCAACTGGTATGCTCCCCCTTTATGCCTTCAAAACCAGTGCCACATGGGAGACTCTTACATCCAGTCCTGCTTCCAGCTTGAGGTGGCGGCGTGGGCCCCTTCTGGACTACAGCTTCTGTATGTTGCCCTGAGGAAATAGTTCCCAGATTTTTTACCTCAATGCTACTGGTTTCTTGTTACTCACAGCTGATTTTTCAGCCCCAGCTGGCCAGTTTCACTTAAAAAAAAGCACAAAAGGCTTCACTTAAAAAATTATTTTGAGTGGGGCATGGTGGTGCACATGTTTAATCCTAGCACTTGGGAGGCGGAGGCAGGTGGATCTTTGTGAGTTCAAGGCCCACCTGATCTACATAGTGAGCTCCAGGCCATCTGGGACTAAAGGGAATCCCTGTCTCAAAAAGACAAAAAAAAATTCTTTCAAGTGAGCTAAAAGGAGCTAAAAGGAGCCAGGCTCCCTCCCACCCAAAACCCGAGTGACCCCTGAGGACCAGACCCTCAACTGACCTTGAGAAAACAAAAACCTTGGTTGATCTGGACTGTGTGGCCTTAAACATCCAAAAGGAAAGTATAACCAAGAATAAATAATCAGTAAGGTGTAAGAAATTGTACTTCACGTATAAAACTTGATATCTTAGTAAAAAGACAAAAAGTTAAAAAAAAAAAAAAAAGCACTGTTGTTTTGCCTGTCTTCAATTCTTACTGGCAAGTGCAGTGGCTACCACTGTTTTTGCCATCCTTCAAAGACGGCACAGCTTTTCAACCTTCCAATATGGACTGAAGACTCATATCTCTCCAAGAATCCTCCAAACCTTCTGTGCCAGATGGGGACTGCTGAGACATCCAGCTTGTGGACTGAACAGCTACTGGGGTTTCACTTTCTTCAGAGTATAGACTGCCATTGTTGGACTACCCAGGCTATATCACGGAGACCAGTACAGGAAGATCAAGACAGGATGTGGGTGCTTACAGACCTCATTTGGTGACCATGGGAAGGGAAAACCCCAATGTGGAACACAAAGGCAGAACTGATGGTGGTTTGGGCTTGCCAAGGAGGAGCCTTCAAACACTTCCTTAAGGAAAACATGACATCTTTCAGCCTAATAAAGAAAACAAATAAAAATATAGAAAAAAATAAATCATAAGCTAAAGAAGGTAAAACCCATGATGTCATGATCTTGATATATGTGTGGCATGCATATATGCATATTTTAGAGCGATGCAAATTGGAAGGAACAATAACAACAAAGACTGGGTCAAAGAACTGACTAAAATGGTGAACTTCAGGGCTGGAGAGATGGCCTAGCGGTTAAGAGCAACAACTGCTCTTGCAGAGGACCCAGGTTCAATCCCCAGCACCCACATGGCGGCTGAGAACCATCTGTAACTCCAATTCCAGGAGAACTCCAGTTCCAGGGGAATCTGACATCCTCCTCTGACCCCCGCGGCATTGCACGACACGGGTGCACAAACCTACATGCAGACAGTACATTCATACACATAGAGAAAAATAAGTAAAAAATTAAAAAAAAAAAAAAAGGTGAATGTTCTGGTTTGTCTTCCATTGCTGTGACAAAACACTCTGACCAACACCAATTTGGGGAGGAAAGGGTTTATTCAGCTTACATCTCCTGGGTCACAGTTCATCATTTAAGGAGCCCAAGGCAGGAACTCAGGGCAAGAACCTGGAGGCAGTAGCTGAAGCACAGACCAATGAGGAATGCTGTTCACTGGCTTGCTCCCTTGGCCCATGCTCAGCCTGCCCTCTTATACTGTACACAACAACCTGCCCAGGGTGGCACCACTCATTGTGTGCCGGGCCCTCCCACACTGCTCGACCATCAAGACAATACTCCACAGATGTGGCCACAGGCCAATCCAATGGAGCCAATTCCCCAATTGAGGCTCCCTCAACCCAGGTGTGTCAAGATGACACTAAAGCTATCCAGCACAGTGAACTTCTGCCTAAAACAGTAAACTTCTGCATTGAAATTTTTAAAAGAGACTGAGAAAGAGATGAAAAACATGTATGGCAGAATGCATGAACTCTGGTGGGGTGGGAGGCAAGGAAGGGGGAAGGGGTCTAGATTTGATTGAGAAATGTATGAAATGTGCAAAACTTCAATAAAAAATTAGCTTTGAAAAAATAAAGAAATGTAAAAAAAAATTCTTAATTCAGGGAGAGGAACAGTGACTGATAGGGGTGGGACTGTTGGTGGGCCCAGTGGATGGATCCATATTGAAGGACATCACCCATAATATACATCATATATATATGTAATGTTTATAATAAATTGGGTGGGAGCAGTGGGGAGAGGTGTAGAGAGGGGAGAGGATCTAAATACCATCAAACTACATTGTACGAGAATGTCAAATTTTCAATTAAAAAATTTTAAAAAATACTTAATTCACAATCTATCATTCAGACTTCCCTGATAGCCTTTGCTTCCCTTTAAAGCTGTACAAGCTGGGTCTCCATCATCTACATCTCATTCAGTATTATCTTCCAAACTCCCACACAACAGTTCACTGAGCTCTAAACACTCAATGTTTTTTTTCCAGTCCAAAGTTCCAAATGCTTCCAACAATCCTCTCCCCAAAAGGAGTAGGTCCATCACAGCAATATCCCATTCTCTAGTACCAATTTCTGTCTTACTGAGCTTTTTATTGCTGTGGTAAAAACACTGACCAAAACCAACTTGGGAAGGAAAGGATTTATTTCATCTTCCATCTCCCAGGTCCTAGTTAGTCACTGTGAAGTCACTGTGACAAAGTTATATGATATTAAAAATGAGGAAAGAAAGGTGGCACACGCCTTTAATCCTAGCACTTGGGAGGCAGAGACAGGTGGATCTCTGTGAGTTCAAGGCCAGCCTGGTCTATAGAGTGAGTTCCAGGATAGCTGGGGCTACAGGGAGACCCTGTCAAAAAGACCAAAAAAAAAAAAAAAAAAAAAATGAGGAAAGAAACCTAAAAAACTGAAAATCTGTAAAAGGAGACAGATAAACAACCAATTATGTCAGCTAGCTTAAAAAACTATCCCTGAGTCTTAAATATACAAAAAGGAAAAGGAAAAAAAGAGAAAGTTGCATTAGGTGAAAGAAAGTAAAATTAAGGTATTTAGAGTAAAATTAATATCCAATGATACAATTTAAAGAATAAAAGTATAGGGGGGGGAGATGGCTCAGTAGTTAAGAGTACTAGCTGCTCATGCAGAAGACCTGGGTCTAGTTCCCAGCACCCACAAAGTGGCTAACAACTGTCCTTCACTCCAGTTCCAGGGGGGATCCAATGCCCTCTTCTGACCTCCACAGGCATTGTACAACACAGGTGCACTTACATACCTGCAGCTATTGCGCTCATACACATAAAATAAAAATAAGAAATAAAATATAAGAAAAAGTCCAGAACAACATCTCTTCTGAGACTCTAGGTAAATTCTTAGCTTTAAGTCCCTACAAAATACAAAAGAGACATGCTTCCAGTGTGTTAACAGCATAGAGTAAGCATTCACAGTCCAAAAAGAAAAAGAAGGCAAAAGGTAAGGAAGGATCAAACCAAAGCAAAACTGAAACACAGCAGACCAAACATTGAATCCTGTAATCCCCTGTCTGGAACCAGGGTCCATGGTGTCATGATGTAGGCCCCAAAAGGGCTTGGGTAGCCCCACCCTAAGGGCTTTGTCATCTGTAACCCACACATCCTCTTTCTTGGTTGGCTCCACACCTGACATTTCCAACATTCTAGGGTCTCCAGTAATTACAGCTTCATTAGTGTCCTCTCAGGAGCTACCTGAAGACTCTGAAAAACATTGGCCAGCCTTCAGACTTTCCTTTGAAATCTGAGTGGAAGCTTTCATGACCTGAAAACTCTTGTGTTTTGCATGCCTGAAAAGCCAGCATCATATGGATGGAGCCAAGATCTTCCATCACTTTGGCAGTAGTGTCCAGACGCCTCCCCTTGGACTATGACTGCAGTGCCTTCTGAGTGGTGGCTGAGCACAGCAAAGCTGAGGATCATGAAACGAATCCTAGGGAATCTGTAAGTGGTCTTAAATAAGCCAGAGGCCTGCTCATCTCAAGAGAAACTTAAGTGAGTTTACTCTTTCACACCCTTGATGGAAAATGGATGGGGTCTGGCCTATTAATGAGATGCCTACAAGTCATCCTTTCTATCGTGCTGATGCAAAATACCTGTCTTCTGCCCAATAGTGCTCATCTCTTCAGAAATCATGCTTTCCTTAGCCCCCACTTACCAAACTATAAGTCTTTAAAATATTTCTGCTCTGTTTTTACTCACAATTTTCTATGAAAACCTGGCTAAATGTATCTAGCAATCATCGTACATCCCAAATTTTGGGATGCTCTGACATTCCCTAGTCAGATTACTTAGTTTCCTATCTTTTAACTCAGCCTTTTACAAACTCTTAGAAATAGTCAAAATATAGGCAAGTTCTTTACCAGAATATACCAGAATGCTTTTATTTCAATCCCCAATAGAGACCTTGCCTTCACTTTGTGTCTCTGTGTCTGGGATCCTGCTAAAGTTTCCCATTAAACTAAGTTTACAGCATCCTTGTCCCTCCTTAATCCACATATCTAAACTCTTGCAAATTCCTCCCACAGACCAGCTTCAAAAGCTTGAGAACCACTCAGTCAGATTTAATCATAGTGGTGGCTCCACTTTCTGGTACAGATTTTGTATGTAAATGAGTTTTTTTTTCCCATGACTTTAACAAAATGCCTAGCGGAAATAACATATCAAAAATAGAGGGATTTTGTAATACTGATCATAAAGCACAGAGGGCTGAAACACAGTGATGGTTAGATTAAGAGCCCTTTAATAATAGCTGATGATTGGGGTGGAGTGGTGGGCTAAGGCCAGAAAGAACTCTTGACATCAAAGAGAAGCAGAGTAGGGTTTATAAAGCTTAAAATCACAATTACATCACAGCAGGGGCAAATCCAATAACCATAGTTACATCAGATCACCATAGCTACACAAGACCAGGTGCAGGACAGTTAACAAAGAAGTTTTCAGTTAACAAAAAGTTTTGGTTAGGAAAAACAAGTTTCTCAGAATTGCAGAAACAATGGATTCCATTCTGTGTTGCTGGCAGAGGACACGCTACCTGGCAAGTTGGGAGTTTCCCCCGTGTTGTAGAAACAATGAAACTGCTTGTGTGAGACTTTCCCACCCTTCTGGGAGCAGTTAGCAAGTAAGAGGGTCATTGGGCAGAAACACCTGGTGAGCAAGAGTCTGCTACAATGAAATGGAGTGAGTTTTGCCATTTCAACTTATTTCAGCTCTTAGCTTGCAGAAATTTCAGTCCAGAGTCTTAGGCTCCATTGATGCTGGGTTTCTGGTGAGACAAAAATGTTATTGTGGCAGGGACATGCGACACAGGGTATTTACTTCATTGCATACAAGAAGCAGAGACAGAGCGGGAGAGTGAGCAAGTGAGTGAGTAAGCGAGAGAGGCCTTATGTTTAATCCTTTTGGAATTGCTTAAAAAAAATAAAATAAAAAAGAAATTAGAAAAAAGAAATTGCTAGGTCATATGTAGATTCTGTTAATTATGAAAAGAACAACTAAAATGTTTTCCATGGTGAACTCATCATTGGACTTTCCCAGCAGTCAATTTATCCACATCATTGACAACATTTGTGATTTTTCTGCTGTGACTATTGTTTGTATTAGTATTGCTGTCCTGCAAGTGTGAGGTTGTATCTCATTGTGTGGTTTTGATTTGCATTCTCACAATTGTTTTAAAGATAAGACTCTTGTGTTTCCCAAGCTGGTAGCAGACAATGACCTTAAGCTTCTGACCCTGTGATTCCCCTGGGTGTGTTTACTCTGCCCAGTTTATGTAGTGCTGGCGTGAGCCACATCCTCAGCCCCATTTCTGTAACTATTTTTAAATTTTTATTTATTTATTTTTATGTGTATGAATGTACTATCTGCATGTAGGTTTGTGCACCCGTGTCGTGCAATGCCACAGAGGTCAGAAGAGGGTATTGGACTCCACTGGGACTGGAGTTAAAAATGGTTCTCAGCCACCATGTGGGTGCTGGGGATCGAACCCAGGTCCTCTGCAAGAGCAATCGGCGCTCTTAACTGCTAGGCCATCTCCCCAGCCCCATCATTTCTATAATTTTTAAGGATGCTATCTTTTTATGTGCTCGTTGGCCCTTTGTATATCTCCTTTAAAGAAATATGTATTCAAGATGGGCGTGTTGGCGCACACCTTTAATCCTAGCACTTGGGAGGCAGAGGCAGGTGGATCTTTGTGAGTTCAAGGCCAGCCTGGTCTACAGAGTGAGTTCCAGGACAGCTGGGACTCCATAGAGACCTTGTTTCAAAAAGACAAAAAAAAATGGTTCTTAGCCACCATGTGGGTGCTGGTAATTGAACCCTGGTCCTCTGCAAGAGCAGTCTATGCTCTGAAATAAAGCATGTTCTATTTGTGAANAGGCAGGTGGATCTTTGTGAGTTCAAGGCCAGCCTGGTCTACAGAGTGAGTTCCAGGACAGCTGGGACTACAGGGAGACCCTGTCTCGAAAAGACCAAAAAAAAAGAAATATGCATTCAAATTCATTGTCTTTCAATTGGTATGTTTGCATGCCTTGATGCTTGACAGAGACCTTGGTTTTAGGCACAGTGGCACATGCTTATACTGCCAGTACTAGGGAGGCTGAGGCAAGAAAGTCATGAGTTTGAGGCCAGCTTGGCTACATAATGAGACTTTGTCCAAAAAGCAGCATGGGGTTGGGGGTGGGGTGAAAAGAAAAGAGAAATGGAAGAAAAGATAGGGGGAGAGATCTTTGCATATTCTGAAACTAGAGCCTTATCAGAAATATGATCTGCAAATATTTTCTCCCTTTTTGTACATTGTCTTTTCACCTTTTTTTTCTTTTTCTTTTCAAGATAGGGTCTCCCTGTAGCCCCAGCTGGCCTGGAACTCACTCTGTAGAACAGGCTGGCCTTGAACTCACAGAGATCCACCTGCCTCTGCCTCCCAAGTGCTAGGATTAAAGGTAAGCACTACCACACCCGGCTTTTTTATTTATGTTTTTGGTATCTTTTCACTCTTTAATGGGATCCTCTGATGCATGAGTTTTTAATCTTGATGACATACAATTCATTTTTTTTCTTTTGTCACATTTGGCATTGTGTTTAAGAATCCATTGGTAAATCCAAGGTCAGGACAATTTGTACAGTTGTCCCAATGTTTTCTTCTAAGAGATTTATGGAGTTAGGTCTGATTCATTTTGAGTTAACATTTGGATATGGTGTGAAGTGAGGCTCTGTCTTCATTTTTTTGCATGTGAGCATCCACTCATCCCAAAACTACTTGTTGAGGAGGTCATTCCTGCTTTGAATAGTCTTGGTTCTCTTGTTGGAAATCAGCTGTCAATGCATTGTTGATTTCTGGATACCTGCTTCCATTCAGTTAAGCCACATGTCTGTCTTGTCCAGAACTACCTTCCTTTGACTGGGGCAGTTGCTCAGTAAGTTTCGAAGTCAACAAGCATGAGCCTTCAAGCTTCCTTACACTTTTTCAAGATTGCTGTGGCCACAGATCTCCTGTGCTCTATTCTTCTCATTTTTCTCTGTATGTTTCAGTTGGGAAAGTTTTTATTGGCTTTACTTTGAGCTTATTAATTATTCTGTATTTCTTTTTTTTTATTTTTTTTATTTTTATTTTTTTTTGGTCTTTTCAAGACAGGGTCTCCCTGTAGCCCCAGCTGTCCTGGAACTCACTCTGTAGACCAGGCTGGCCTTGAACTCACAAAGATCCGCCTGCCTCTGCCTCCCGAGTGCTAGGATTAAAGGCGTGCGCCACCACACCCGGCTATTCTGAATTTCTTTACCATCAAATCTATCCTGTAACTTTTTGATGTCAGGTATTATATTTTTTTAATTCTAGAATTCCATTTTACCATTTTCTCTGTGTTTTCTTTTCTGTGCTGAGTCTATCGGCTTGCTTTGCATTCTCCACAGAAGCCTTTAAATACTTGTATTTCTAAAAACCTTCCCTTCCAATTCCAGCACCTTCGTTATTTCTGCTTGAGTTTCTATTGACTTTTTAAAGTGAAATCCCTGCTTATTTTTATGTCTAGTATATATATATTTTTTATGTGTATGAGTGTACTGTCTGCATGTAGTTCTGCGCACCCATGTCATACAATGCCACGGAGGTCAGAAGAGGGCGTTGGATTCCCCTGGAACTGGAGTTAAAGATGGTTCTTAGCCACCATGTGGGTGCTGGGAATCGAACCAGGGTCCTCTGCAAGAGCAGTTGGTGCTCTTAACTGCTGAGCCATCTCTTCAGCCCCACGTCTAGTAATTTTCAATTGCTTTTATTTAATTGTTTGTAAATGTTCCCGTGTGTATGTATGTGTGTGTGTGTGTGTGTGTGTGTGAGAGAGAGAGAGAGAGAGAGAGAGAGAGAGAGAGAGAGAGAATGCACAGATGGGAGTGTGTGTGTGTGTGTGTGTGTGTGTGTGTGTGTGTGTGAGAGAGAGAGAGAGAGAGAGAGAGAGAGAGAGAGAGAGAATGCACAGATTGGATTCAAGATGTCAGGTTTGTGTTGCAAGTACCTTTATCTGATGAACCATCTCACCAGCCCACATCTAGTAATTCTTTTTTTGTTTTTTTAGGTCTTTGTGAGACAGGATCTCCCTGTAGCTCCAGCTGTCCCGGAACTCACTATGTAGACCAGGCTGGCCTTGAACTCACAGAGATAAAAATAACAACAACAACAAATCCTACTATGCACTGAGTACTAAGGAACAGATAGTTGAATATGTATTTTTAATATTTTATTTTATTTTATTTATCTTTGTCTTGAGTCAGGGTTTCCCTGTATTCCCAGCTGTCTTGGAACTCACTATGTAGACCAGGCTAGCCTTGAACTCACAGAGATCCGCCTGCCTCTGCCTCCGGAGTGCTGGGATTATGGGCATGTGCTATCATGTCCAGGCAAGGTCTAGTAATTTTTGGTGGTATAAGTACTGTGGAACTAGACCCTGTGTTTTTTTTAAACTGTTTTTCATTCGCCTTTGTCGTAGCTCTCTTCTGAACGCCAGGCGTTAAGTTACTCTGCCTCGCAGATCTTGCCTGTTATAGCAGATCCCCTATAAATGCCAATATTTTCGATTTCAGCAAATCTGTTGTTTGGGAACTTCTCATGGTTGGTTGGACAGCTGGTACCAATACAGAATTTACCACCTGTGTTCCCCTTGTCTGAAAATAATCTCTGTAGCATCCATCTACTTCTAAAGTGTTATTGTTGCAGGGTAAAATCCAATATTTATTTCTCTGTCATGGAGAAACTTTAAAATATTTCTTCCTCTACTTCTCTTCATTAAATGTGAATGGATAGTTAAGAATTACCATATATTTGGCTGAAGAGATGGCTTAGTAGTTAAAAACATGCATTGCTCTTCTAGAGGAAGAGTTCAGTTCTCAGCACCAAAGTCAGGTGACTGACCCAAAACCACCTGTAACTCCAGCTCCAGGGGATCTGGCACCTGTGGCCCCCAAAAGCACCTGCACTCACGTGTACACACCCCACACAGACACACATATGTACACATAACTAAAAATAAATAAATCTTTAAAAAATATATATATTTTCAAGGAAAGCTTGTTATATTGAGACTAGAGACTAAAACTAGGAGGCAGGCAAGCAAACAAATGGGTGGGCAAAAGGCCGGTATTAGAAAAAATATTCAACAGCCGGGCATGATCGCGCACGCCTTTAATCCTAGCACTTGGGAGGCAGAGGCAGGCGGATCTTTGTGAGTTCAAGGCCAGCCTGGTTTACAGAGTGAATTCCAGGACAGCTGGGGCTACAGGGAGACCCTCTCTCGAAAAGACAAAAAAAAAAAAATACATATATTATATATAATTATTATATATGTATTTTTTTTTTTTTTTTGTCTTTTCGAGAGAGGGTCTCTGTCCCCCAGCTGTCCTGGAATTCACTTGTAAACCCGGCTGGCCTTGAAAAATCGCAAAAGATCCGCCTGCCTCTGCCTCCAAGTGCTAGGATTAAAGGCTCGTGCGCTGACATGCCCGGCTGTTGAATATTTTTTCTAATACCGGCCTTTTGCCCACCCATTTGTTTGCTTGCCTGCCTCCTAGTTTTAGTCTCTAGTCTCAATATAACAAGCTTTCCTTGAAAATTATATATATTTTTTAAGATTTATTTTTTTTTTTAGTATGTGTACATATGTGTGTCGGTGTGTGGGGTGTGTACACTGAGTGCAGGTATTTGGGGGCCACAGGGCCAGATCCCCTGGAGCTGGAGTTACAGAGGTTTGGCGTTCAGTCACCTGACTTTGGTGCTGAGAACGAACTCTTCCTCTAGAAGACAATGCCTGTTTTTCACTACTACATCTCTTCAGCCAAATATATGGTAATTCTTAACTATCCATTCACATTTAATGAGGAAGTAGAGGAAGAAATATTTTAAAGTTCTCCATGACAGAGAAAGAAATAATATTGGATTTTACCCTGCAACAATAACACTTTAGAAGTAGATGGATGCTACAGAGATTATTTTCAGACAAGGGGAACACAGGTGGTAAATTCTGTATTGGTACCAGCTGTCCAACCAACCATGAGAAGTTCCCAAACAACAGATTTGCTGAAATCGAAAATATTGGCATTTATAGGGGATCTGCTATAACAGGCAAGATCTGCGAGGCAGAGTAACTTAACGCCTGGCGTTCAGAAGAGAGCTACGACAAAGGCGAATGAAAAACAGTTTAAAAAAAACACAGGGTCTAGTTCCACAGTACTTATACCACCAAAAATTACTAGACCTTGCCTGGACATGATAGCACATTGCCCATAATCCCAGCACTGGAGCAGAGGCCGCGGACTCTGTGAGTTCCAAGGCTCGCTGGTCTCATAGTGAGTTCCAAGCAGCTGGGAATACAGGGAAACCTGACTCAAGACAAAGATAATAAAAATAAATAAAATTTTTTTAATCATTCAACTATCTGTTCCTTAGTATCAGTGCATAGTAGGTATGTGTTGTTGTTGTTATTTTTATTCTCTGTGAGTTCTAAGGCATCAGCCTTGGGCTAGGCAGAGGAGTTGGCCAGCTGGGACAGCTGGCGGGCTACAGGGACGTTTTTTTTTAAAAAAACAAAAAAAGAAATGACGAGAGGGGGGCGGTGAGATGGGTTCACAGAGAAAGGTACGTGCCAACACAACCTCGGGACATGCTGGGAATCCTAATTCAAGCGCGCTCTCTCCTCTGCCCCGCTCTGCTCCCTCTCTTCCTACACAACACACACACACCACAACCACACACACAACACACCCAACTTGGTGCATCTCTCGCTCTCCTCGCTCTGGCCTCCGCTCTCTCTCTCTCACACAACAACACAACACAACACACACATATCAACACAGGGAACAATTAAACAACTTAAATAAAAGCAATTGAAAATTACTAGAAGTGGGGCATGAAGAGATGGATCGCGGTTCTCCAGTTTAAGAGCAGCCAACTGTCTGATGCAGAGGACCCTGGTTCGATCCCAGCACCCCACATGGTGGCTAAGAACCATCTTAACTCCATTCCAGGGGACCAACGCCCTCTTCTGCCTCCGTGGCATTTGTATGACCATGGAGTGCGCAGGACCTTACATGCAGCTATACACTCATACACATAAAAATATATATAACTAGCACATAAAAAAAGCAGGGATTTCACTTAAAAATCAATAGAAAAACCTCAAGCAGTAAATACCGAAGGTGTGGAATTGGAAGGGAAAGGTTTTCAGAAATACAAGTATTTAAAGGCTTCTGTGGACGAATGCAAAGCAAGCCGATAGTACTCAGCACCGAAAAGACAAACACAGAGAAAATGGTAAAAATGGGAATTTCGCAATTAAAAAAAATATAATACTGACATCAAAAAGTTCGGATAGATTGATGGTTAACGAAACTTCAGACTAAGCCGGGTTGTGGGGCCGCCTTAATCCTAGCACTCGGGGGGAGGCAGAGGCAGGCGGATCTTTGTGCGTTCAAGGCCCAGCCTGGTCCTTACGAACGTAGTTCCAGGACAGCTGGGCTACAGGGAGACCCTGTCTGAAAAGACCAAAAAAATAAAAAAAAATAAAAAAAAAAAAAAAGAAAGCCTAAAATTAATAAGCTCAAAGTAAAGCCAATAAAAACTTTTTCCAACTGAAAATACAGAGAAAAATAAAGAGGAAGAATAGAGCATCAGAGATTGTGCCAGGCCATCTTGAAAAAGTGTAAGGAAGCTTGAAGGCTCATGCTTGTTGACTTCGAAACTTACTGAGCAACTGCCCCAGTCAAAGGAAGGTAGTTCTGGACAAGACAGACATGTGGCTTAACTGAATGGAAGCAGGTATCCAGAAATCAACAATGCATTGACAGCTGATTTCCAACAAGAGAACCAAGACTATTCAAAGCAGGAATGACCTCCTCAACAAGTAGTTTTGGGATGAGTGGATGCTCACATGCAAAAAAATGAAGACAGAGCCTCACTTCACACCATATCCAAATGTTAACTCAAAATGAATCAGACCTAACTCCATAAATCTCTTAGAAGAAAACATTGGGACAACTGTACAAATTGTCCTGACCTTGGATTTACCAATGGATTCTTAAACACAATGCCAAATGTGACAAAAGAAAAAAAATGAATTGTATGTCATCAAGTTAAAAATCTCATGCATCAAGGACTCCCATAAAGGAGCTGAAATACCCAAAAATATAATAAAAAAGCCGGGGGTGTGGTAGTGCTTACCTTCTAATCCTAGCACTTGGGGGAGAAGGGCAAGCACGTGGATCTCTGTGAGTCACAGGCCAGCCTGTTCTACAGAGTAGAGTTCCAGGCCAGCTGGGGTACAGGGAGACCTATTTGAAAAGAAGAAAAGAAAAAAAAAAAAAAGGTGAAAAGACAATGTAACAAAGGGAGAGAAAATATTTGCAGTAGATCATATTTCTGATAAGGCTCGATTTCAGAATATGCGAAGACTCTTCCCCTGCGTTCTCTATTTCTCTTTCTGTCCCCCACCCCCAACCCCCATGTGCTTTTGGAACCAAAGTCTCATTCCATGTAGCCAAGCTGGCCTCCAAACTCATACTTTCTTGCCTCAGCCTCCCTATTACTGCAGTATAACGCCACATGTGCCACTGTGCCTAAAACCAAGGTCTCTGTCAAGCATCAAGGCATGCAAACATACCAATTGAAAGACAATGAATTTGAATGCAATATTTCTTTTTTTCTTCGGAGTCTTTTCGAGACGATGGTCTCCCTGTCAGTCCCAGCTGTCCTGAACTTTCACCTGTAGACCAGGTGGCCTTGAACTACCAAAGATCCCACCTGCCTTGCCTCCCAAGTGCTAGGAGATTAAAGGTTGTGCGCCAACACGCCCACTTGAAGACATATTGCTTGGTAAAGGGATATACAAAGGGCCAACGTAGCACATAAAAAGATAGCATCCTAAAATATTTAGAACAATATGATGGGCTGGGGAGAGGCCTGCAGTTAAGAGCCCGATGCTCTTGCAAGACCTGGGTCCGATCCCCCAGCACCCCACATTGGTGGCTGAGAACCTATTTTAACTCCTGAGCTCACCATGGGAGTCCAATACCGCTCTTCTGCCTTGTGGCATTGCACGACCACGGGGCACAAACCTCAACATCTATAGTACATTCTCATACACATAAAAATAAATAATAAAAATTTAAAAATAGCTACAGAGTGGGGCTGAGGATGTGGCTCACGCCAGCATAATAAATGGCAGAGTAAAACACCACGCCAGGGGAATCACAGTCGGGTCAGAAGCTTAAGGTCACTGGCTGCTTACCAGTTGGGAAAACACAAGAGTCCTGATCTTCAAAACACTTGTGAGAATGCAAAATCAAAACCACACAATGAGATACAACCTCACACTTGCAGGACAGCAATACTAATACAAACAATAGTCACAGGCAGAAAAATCACAAATGTTTCAATGATGTGGATAAAATTGACTGCTGGGAAAGTCCAATGATGAGTTCACCATGGAAAACATTTTAGTTGTTCTTTCAATAATTAACAGATCTACATATGACCTAGCAATTTCTTTTTTCTAATTTTTTTTTATTTTATTTTTTTTAAGCAATTCCAAAAGGATTAAACATAAGGCCTCTCTCGCTTACTCACTCACTTGCTCACTCTCCCGCTCTGTCTCTGCTTCTTGTATGCAATGAAGTAAATACCCTGTGTCGCATGTCCCTGCCACAATAACATTTTTGTCTCACCAGAAACCCAGCATCAATGGAGCCTAAGACTCTGGACTGAAATTTCTGCAAGCTAAGAGCTGAAATAAGTTGAAATGGCAAAACTCACTCCATTTCATTGTAGCAGACTCTTGCTCACCAGGTGTTTCTGCCCAATGACCCTCTTACTTGCTAACTGCTCCCAGAAGGGTGGGAAAGTCTCACACAAGCAGTTTCATTGTTTCTACAACACGGGGGGGGAGGGCAACTCCCACAACTTGCAGCGTAGCTTGTCCTTGCCAGCAAACACAGCATGGAACTCCATTGTTTCTGCAATTGGACTTGTTTTTTCCTAACCCAAATCTCTTTGTTAACTGAAAACTTCTTTGTTAACTGTCCTGCACCTGGTCTTGTGTAGCTATGGTGATCTGATATAACAATGGTTATTGGCTTTGCCCCTGCTGTGATGTAATTGTGATTTTAAACTTTATAAACCCCACTCTGCTTCTCTTGATGTCAAGAGTTTTTTCTGGCCTTAGCCCCCACTCCACCCCAATCCATCAGCTTATTCTTAAAGGGCTCCTTAATCTAACCACACTGTGTTTCCGCCCTTCTGTGCTTTATAACCAGTATTACAAAATCCCCTATTTTTTGATATGTTATTTCCAGAGGCTTTGGTAAAGTCATGGGAAAAAAAACAAACTCATTTACATACAAAATCTGTACCAGAAAGTGGAGCCACCACTATGATTAAATCTGACTGAGTGGTTCTCAAGCTTTTGAAGCTGGTCTGTGGGAGGAATTTGCAAGAGTTTAGATATGTGGATTAAGGAGGGACAAGGATGCTGTAAACTTAGTTTAATGGGAAACTTTAGCAGGATCCCAGACACAGAGACACAAAGTGAAGGCAAGGTCTCTATTGGGGATTGAAATAAAAGCATTCTGGTATATTCTGGTAAAGAACTTGCCTATATTTTGACTATTTCTAAGAGTTTGTAAAAGGCTGAGTTAAAAGATAGGAAACTAAGTAATCTGACTAGGGAATGTCAGAGCATCCCAAAATTTGGGATGTACGATGATTGCTAGATACATTTAGCCAGGTTTTCATAGAAAATTGTGAGTAAAAACAGAGCAGAAATATTTTAAAGACTTATAGTTTGGTAAGTGGGGGCTAAGGAAAGCATGATTTCTGAAGAGATGAGCACTATTGGGCAGAAGACAGGTATTTTGCATCAGCACGATAGAAAGGATGACTTGTAGGCATCTCATTAATAGGCCAGACCCCATCCATTTTCCATCAAGGGTGTGAAAGAGTAAACTCACTTAAGTTTCTCTTGAGATGAGCAGGCCTCTGGCTTATTTAAGACCACTTACAGATTCCCTAGGATTCGTTTCATGATCCTCAGCTTTGCTGTGCTCAGCCACCACTCAGAAGGCACTGCAGTCATAGTCCAAGGGGAGGCGTCTGGACACTACTGCCAAAGTGATGGAAGATCTTGGCTCCATCCATATGATGCTGGCTTTTCAGGCATGCAAAACACAAGAGTTTTCAGGTCATGAAAGCTTCCACTCAGATTTCAAAGGAAAGTCCGAAGGCTGGCCAATGTTTTTCAGAGTCTTCAGGTAGCTCCTGAGAGGACACTAATGAAGCTGTAATTACTGGAGACCCTAGAATGTTGGAAATGTCAGGTGTGGAGCCAACCAAGAAAGAGGATGTGTGGGTTACAGATGACAAAGCCCTTAGGGTGGGGCTACCCAAGCCCTTTTGGGGCCTACATCATGACACCATGGACCCTGGTTCCAGACAGGGGATTACAGGATTCAATGTTTGGTCTGCTGTGTTTCAGTTTTGCTTTGGTTGATCCTTCTTTACCTTTTTGCCTTTTTTTCTTTTGGGACTGTGAATGCTTACTCTATGCTGTTAACACACTGGAAGCATGTCTCTTTTGTATTTTGTAGGGACTTAAAGCTAAGAATTTACCTAGAGTCTCAGAAAGAGGTGTTTTCTGGACTTTTTCTTTATTTTTTTCTATTTTTATTTTCTGTATGAGCGCCAATTAGTGCAAGGTATTTGTAAGTGCACTGTGTTGTACAATTGGCCTGTGGAGTTCAGAAGAGGGCATGGAATTCCCCCTGGAAACTGGACGTGTTGAAGGGACAGTTGTTAGCCACTTGTGGGTGGGGAACTAAGGACCCCGGTCTTATTTGTAAGAGCAGCTAGTACTCTTAACAACTGCGAGCCCTCTCCCCCCCCCCCTCCCCTTTATTCTTTAAATTGTATCATTGGATATTAATTTTACTCTAAATACCTTAATTTTACTTTCTTTCACCTAATGCAACTTTCTCTTTTTTTCCTTTTCTTTTTGTATATTTAGACTCAGGGATAGTTTTTTAAGCTAGCTGACATAATTGGTTGTTTATCTGTCTCCTTTTACAGATTTTCAGTTTTTTAGGTTTCTTTCCTCATTTTTTTTTTTTTTTGGTCTTTTTGAGACCGGGTCTCCCCTGTACCCCCCAGCTATCCTGGAACTACTCCTATAGACCAGGTTGGCTTGAACTCAACGAGATCCACCCTGTCTCTGCCTCCCAAAGTGCTTAGGATTAAAGGCGTGTGCCCCTTTCTTTCCTCATTTTTAATATCATATAACTTTGTCACAGTGACTTCACAGTGACTAACTAGGTACCTGGGGATGGAAGATGAAATAACTCCTTCCTTCCCAAGTTGGTTTTGGTCAGTGTTTTACCCACAGCAATAAAAAGCTCAGTAAGACAGAAAATTCTGGTACCAGAGAATGGGTTATTGCTGTGACGGACCTACTCCTTTTGGGGAGAGGATTGTTGGACGCATTTGGACTTTGGACTGGAAAAAAATATTGAGTGTTTAGATAGTTGAACTGTTGTGTGGGATGTTTTGGAAGAAATAATGAATGGCCGATCGTAGATGATGGAGACCCAGCTTGTACAGCTTTAAAGGGAAGCAAAGGCTATCAGGGAAGTCTGAATGATAGATTGTGACTTAAGTATTTTTAAAAATTTTTTATTGAACATTGACATTCTCGTATCAATTTGTTTGATTTTATTTAGATCCTCTCCCCTCTCTACACCTCTCCCCACTGCTTCCACCCAATTTATTATAAATATTACATATATTATCTGCTGTATATGCTGGGTTGATGTCCTTCAATATGGATACATACACTGGGCCCACCAAGAGTTCCCACCCCTATCAGTCACTGTTCCTCTCCCTGAATTAAGAATTTTTTTTTACATTTCTTTATTTTTTCAAAGCTAATTTTTTATTGAAGTTTTTGCAATTCATACATTTCTCAATCTAATTTAGACCCATTCCCCCTTTCTGCCTCCCCCCACCAGAGTTCACTGCATTTCTGCCAAACATACTTTTTCATCTCTTTCTCAGTTCTCTTTTAAAAATTTCCATTGCAGAAGCTTACTGTTTTAGGCAGAAATTCACTGTGTGGATAGCTTTAGTGTCAACTTGACACACTGTGTTGAGGGAGCCTCAATTGGTGAATTGGCTCCATTGGGATTGGCCTGTGGCACATCTGTGGAGTATTGTCTTGATGGTCGAGCAGTGTGGGAGGGCCGGGCCCACAATGAGTGGGGCCACCTGGGATTTTGTCTTGTGTACAGTATAAGAGGGCAGGCTGAGCATGGCCAAGGGAGCAAGCCAGGAACAGCATTCATCATTGGTCTTGTGCTTCAGCTTTACTCCTCCAGGTTCTTGCCCAGTTCCTGCCTTGGGCTCCTTCAATGATGAACTGTGACCCAGAGATGTAAGTTGAATAAACCCTTTCCTCCCCACATTGGTGTTGGACAGAGTGTTCTGTCACGCCAAGGGCGACAATACCAGACATTCACCTTTTTTTTTTTTTTAAATTTTTTTACTTATTTTTTCTTTGAGTATGAATTTGTATGTCTGCATGTCGGTTTGTGCCCCCGTGTCGTGAAATGTGCGAGGGGGTCAGAAGAGGGTGTCCGTTTCCCCTGGAACTGGAGTTCTCCTGGAGGGAAATTGGAGGATACCAGATGGTTCTCAGACGCCATGTGGGTGCTGGGGATTACCTGGGTCCTCTGCAGGANTATATATATATATATATTCAACAAAGAAATCTATTAAAGATAGTGCATTAAGAACAGGATTTTTATTTTAAAAGGTTAAAAAAAAGAGAAAGACTACTTTAGAAAATAAAAATATGATCACAAAGAAAAAGCTTAATAAAGAGATGGAACATATGTGGAAAAACTAAAAATGTATAACTCAGCCCTAGACACCTGCTTGAAGAATAGAGGTTTTTGAAAAAATAGAGAAAACAGAGGAGACAGCGCTCTCATGAACTTAATTCAACACATTTCCCAGAAATGTGGGATGAGATGCACAATGCAAAGTGTGCCCCTCATAAGGACTTTGCACTAAGACACCAGTACCTGAGTGTGTATCATTATAAAACTTCAGCACAGCTGGGTGTGGTAGTGCACACCTTTAATCCCAGCTCTCGGGAAGCAGAGGCAGGCAGATCTCTGTGAGTTCAAGGCCAGCCTGGTATACACAGTGAGTTCTAGGCCAGCTGGGGCTACAGGGAGACCTTGTCTCAAAAAGACCAAAAAAAAAGCCTTTAGCACAACAAATAAAAGCAATCTGTTATAAGTTTCCTGTTAGGAATGGGGGAGGGGATTCTTTTAAAAATATCACCACTGGGACTGCTACAGATATCTCAACAGCATCGCAGAATAAATTTCTAGCTTGGATATCGATATTCAACGAAATCAGCAATTGTACCCAAGGCTGGATCAGACATTTTCAGAATGTGTGTTCTCAAAATAATTATCTCACATGCTTCCGGTTTCTAAAATCTTTTTTACAATGTGGTTATAATATAAGGAAGAGGATTGTGAAAGAGATGACACAGGATCCAAGGCCCCTCTTCCAGTCAATGGCTGCTTTGGGGTGAGTTTCTCTTTGCAGAGTTGCTTCTTCTCCTTTTACCACACCTACATGATTAAGATGTCAACTGCTAAATAATCTTTCTTGAGACTTACAGACCTTCAGATAACATCGGAATGTGAAATGCACCTCTTTATTCTTTCATCCCGTGAGTAAGCTAACACAAAGTCTGTTAAATGCTATGATGTTTAACTTACAGAAAAGTAATGTGGTTGTAACGAGTCTCAGAAGGTCAAGGGTGGATGAGGAAGAGCCTGCTTGGCGGGAGCCTTCCTGATGGTTATCCCTTGTTTATCCTTCCTCCCTATAGAAGCCGAGTTGTGCACATGAATCCTCCAAGACGGGGCTTTGAGGATGATAGCTTTCCTGTCTTCTCAGGGATGGCCCTTGAATGAACCTGATTTCCTTCCCACCAACTCCCAAGTGCTAAGCATCTGGACCTGGAGGCAGTCCAGTAGCAAGGCTGGAGCAGATCAGAGATAAGATCTAGGAGAAAGTTCTTCAACAAGTTTAAGCTGCACAGATATCTAATGTGTGTGTGTGTGTGTGTGTGTGTGTGTGTGTGTTTAATATGTGTATGAGTGTACTGTCTGCATGTAGGTTGGTGCACCCGTGTCATGCAATGCCGAGGAGGTCAGAAGAGGGTGTCGAATTCCCCTGGAACTGGAGTTAAAGAAGGTCCTTAGCCGCCATGTGGGTGCTGGGAATCGAACCTGGGTCCTCTGCAAGAACAGTCGGTGCTCTTAACCACTGAGCCACCTCTCCAGCCCCATCTAATGTGTTTTACACAATCAAAAGTACATTTTCTAAGTGGGGAAAGGTTTGAGGATAAAATTGGTGGTAGCTATACGGAGAAAACAGATGCTAGTCACTACCTCTAATGCGAACAAAACTGCTCTAGCCAAGTGTGGTGGTGCATGTCTCGAATGCCAGCACTTAGGAGGCAGAGGCAGGGCAGATCTCTGTGAGATGGAGGCTAGCCTAGTCTACATAGCAAATCCCAGGCCAGCTGGGGCTTTGGGGTGACTGTCTCCAACAGAAAAGTAATTATGACATCACATGCTTCAGCTGTGAATAGCATTTACATATACACGATGACATTATCTCTGAATAGAAACCTAATCAAAATGACAATAAATGTGGAGTGGTGAGGGTGGATGTGAGGGTTAAGGGTGAGAGGAAAGAACTAAAATTTCATGCATATTATGGACACAAAGGAAATGCTCAAAAGCAAGCAAAGAAGTGAGAACATAAGTGTGCTATTTAGAGGTATGAAAGTTACTGCCAAAAAAATAATTTTTTTTAAAAAGAAAGTTACTGCCAAAGGAGCTGACTAGAAAGGTTGAAAAGGAAATGGAGGACACTCATTTGATCAACTTGATTGAACAAACAACCTGTCACCCCCCACTGGATGGTGGGGCTGTAGGTGTTTGGGCACAACAGCCTGCAGATAGGTTTTACATGAAGGATGCTTGTACTCATGGATTATCACTTATAGCTAAAAATGAAAAAAAAAAAACTGAGAGAAAGATGCAGGACAGTTATGGCAGAATGCATGATCTGGGATGGGGTGGGGGGGGGGGGGGAGGGAAAGGGAAATAAGCCTGAACTGAATTGGAAAAAATGTATGAAATGCACAAAGCATCAATAAAAACTAATTTAAAATAAATAAATAAATAAATAAATAAAAAATAAAAAAAAATAAAAAAAAAAGAAAAGGAAATGGAGGGGATGCTGTTCTTGATATGAGTTATGTAGATTTTTGTCTTATTATGTACACGCATAGCTTAATGATCAGTACTAAATTTAAAACAAGTGATGATAGTTTATTTTTTCCCAGAGCAAGGCCATATTTTCCTGGTATATGCTCAACAAGCACTAAATTCAGCCTTTAAAAAAATGTAAGCATTTGGGCCACAGGGATGATCAATAGGTAAGCGTTCTTGCTGTCCAAGCACCACCTCGTTTAGGTCGCCAGCACCCAGGTTGAGAACCGTGCACGGCCACAGGTCTCTATAGCTCCACACTGGGCAGCCGGAGTGGGGCAGAGGCCAAAGGGCAGCCGGAGCTCGCTGGCCACCCACCTGGGCAAAGAAATCTGAGCTCTGAGTTCAGCGAAAGACCCTGTCTCAAGAGAGTGGTTGACGAAGATGCCCGATGTTCCCTTCTGGCCTCCACACATGTTCACAGGTATGTGCAGCAGCACAGACATATATGTACACAAGTGCATACACCACACAAACAATAAATAAAATTAAGCATTAATTTCAAAGGAATTACTAGGAATGAAAGTATTGAGCATAGCCTTTTAAAAGTTTTGATCACATTTTATTCTTTTAATTTTTGTTTTTTTTTCAAAGCCAATTTTTTATTTATTATTTTTTATGTGTATGAGTGTACGGTCTGCATATAGGTTGGTGCCCCATGTCGTGCAATGCTGCAGAGGTCAGAAGAGGGCGTCGGATTCCCCTGGAACTGGAGTTAAAGACCACGTGGGTGCTGGGAATCGAACCTGGGACCTCTGCAAGAGCAGTCGGTGCTCTTAACTGCTGAGCCATCTCTCCAGCTCCTTGGTCACATTTTAATATAAAGGATGTGCCAGCCCCATTCTGTGAGCGGAGTCACATTGCTGTGTTCTGCCACTTTCTAATTGTTTTTTTTAATATTTAATATTTATTTATTTACTTATTTTGTATGTATGTGTGAGTGTATTGCCTGCATGTGTGTAAGTGCACTCGTGTTGTGCAATGCCCATGGAGGTCAGAAGAGGGTTTCAGATTCCCTGGAACCAGAGTTTCAGACGGTTGTGAGTTGCCCTGTGGGTACCGGGAATTGAACCCAGGTCCTCTGCACGGATCCATTTCCCCAGCCTCCAACTGATTGTTATGCTGGTTTCTAATACTCAGGAACTTAGCAACTCTTCCCCAGAGGTCTTCAGGACTCAGAAGATAGAAGGAAACTTCTCAGAAGCAATTAGAATAAGCTTTTCAGAGAGAAGATGACATTCAGTTAGGATCTTATTAGAATAAAGAAGAATTTTCTCCTTAGGAGGTAGGGTAGAGCTTTCTGGTAGGAAGTAAGAGAAAGGTTTTTGTTTTGTTTTTGTTTTGTTTTGGGGTGTGTGTGTGTGTGGGTGTGGGTGTGGGTGATAAAATTGGGATCTCCTCTTGGGGGTTCTTAGTCTCATTAATAAAAGAATTTAAGGGGCTAGAGAGATGGCTTAGTGGTTAAGAGTGCTGGCTGTTCTCGTGGAGGACCCATAATAGACATAGTTTCTAAAATGCAGCATTGGTTGCTAAAAGACCTTGCAATGATGGTATAGTAATCTAGAACTTTGGAGCAGGAAAAGTTCTATGCCAGAAGATAGAAAGAGAAAAGGCAGACTGGAGTCTTCCCCTCAACTCCAAAGGCTACCCAGGATAGAAGTCTTTCCTGTAATCTTTACTCAGGACAGAAGTCTGTTTCTCCAGGATGTCACATTCCTATAGCCTTTGTGATCCCATGTTACGTGTAAGCCACTAACTTGATTACCACTTATGTGCTATACACTCTTCGCTTACATTAATTACATGGGTATAAAACCCCCAAAGACTCAGTCAAGGGGCAACTCCTTTATGGAACGATCCGTGGGTCAGTCACACCAGCATAAAATTAAACTCCCCCTCTTCTCCTGACTTTGGCTTTGGTCTCATGATTTTTTTGTTACAGATCTGGGTTCGAATCCCAGCACCCACATGGCGACTAACAACAGTCCATAACTCCAGTTTCAGGGAATCCAATGCCCTTTTTATCTTCAGTAGGCATTGTATGACACAGGTGCACTTACACACATGCAGGCAATACAGTCATACACATAAAATAAAAATAAATAGGGGCTGAAGTGATGGCTCAGTGGTTAAGAGCACTGACTGTTCTTACAGAGGACCTGGGTTCGATTCAGCACCCATATTGTGGCTAAGAACCGTTTTTAAGCCAGGTGTGGTGGCGCATGTCTTTAATCCTAGCACTTGGGAGGCAGAGGCAGGCAGATCTCTGTGAGTTCAAGGCCAGCTTGGTCTACAGAGTGAGTTACAGGCCATCTGGGGCTATAGGGAGACCCTGTCTCAAAAAGATAAAATAATAATAATAATAATAATAATAATAATAAATTAAAAAATAAAGAATTTAAGAACAGACTCAAATGGAAGCTAAAAGACAGGTAAGTTTAAAAGAAAATCCTCAGGGCAGGCGAGCTGTAAATCTCAGCAGCTGTTTTAAGGAGGAGAATGGAGGGGAGAAGGAGAAGAAGCCAAGCTATTTGAGTTATGCCAGTACAGAGGTCAGCCACACGGTAGGGAAGGACCTTTAGAGAAAAAGGAAGGAAGCACAAAAAGTACCAGAAAATTTTTAATTAATTAAAAAGAAGACACAGAAGAAAAGAAAAAGGAATAGTTGCATCTTTCTGAGTTAGGCCTTGGAAAGCAGACAGGCCCAACATTGTCTCATGGCAGACCTGGAGTAACCAGGTTAGAGGTGAGAATTCTGGGAAGCACCAGTACTATCTCATAAAGGGCTAATTATTCCTCCCATCTCTTTAGAATGGCTTAAGATGAGCCCTCAGTACTGAGGAGTGGTCCTTTGGGCAGGTGACTGTTAGGCCCAAGGGGATTAAGTTTTAAGGGAGAAGATGACTGCATGTCTCCGTCCAGAGGTAGATCCCATTCTTTTGTTTCACAGGTAATAGCTTTCCCTTAATGTGCCTTCAATGTTTCCACAACAGTGTCAGGTACTGCCACAAAGGGGGACACAGGAGAGGCAAAAGGCCCACAATTCCCAGACACTGGAGGCACAGTGCAGCACACAGGGCTGGGTGAGGTGGGTACACCTGGTGTGCTGGATAGCTTTAGTGTCAACTTGACACACCTGGGTTGAGGGAGCCTCAATTGGGGAATTTGCTCCATTGGATTGGCCTGTGGCCACATCTGTGGTGTATTGTCTTGATTGTTGAGCAGTGACAGTATAAGAAGGCAGGCTGGGCATGAGCCAGAGAGCAAGCCAGGAGCAAGCCAGTGGACAGCATTCCTCCATGGCCTGTGCTTCAGCTCCTGCCTCCAGGTTCCTGCCCTGAGTTCTTACCTTGGGCTCCCTGAGTGATCAACTGTGACCCAGGAGATGTAAGCTGAATAAACTCTTTCCTCCCCAAGTTGGTGTCGGTCAGAGTGTTTTGTCACAGCAATGAAAGACAAACTAGGACAGAAATTGGTACCAGGAGTGGGGTATTGCTGTGACAGACCTGACCTTGGTGTTTTGGGGAAGGATTGTGGAGGCGTTTGGAACTTTGGGCTGGGAAGATCATTGAATGCCTAAAGATTGTTGCTGTGGAGCTTGGAGCAGTTTTGCTGAAGGAGTTGTAGAAGATGGAGGCCTGGCTTGTGAAGTTTCTAGTTTCAAAGGAGAGCAGAGATCATCAGGACTGTGTAATCTGTGGGTTCTGGTCAGCTGGGGCTGTGGAGAATCAGCTGTAAGTAACAAGAGACCAGAACCTGAAGTGAAACTTTTGTGGTACTGGGGCAATTGATGCTGGTTAGCTGGGGCTGAAAAATCAGCTGTAAGTAACAAGAGACCAGCATCACTGAGGTGAAATCTTCTGGGGAGAATATCTTCAAGGTCAGCACACAGAAGCTGTGACCCAGAAAGGGCCTGAGCCTCCATCTCGAGCCAGAAGCCGGACTTGGTAATGTGTAAGAGTCTCCTATATGGTTCCGGTGTTGAAATTTGAGGGGGTCACAGAGAGCAGCCGAGGCTTGGCACTGTGAGAGGTCAGGAAAGACCATTGGTGGAAGTGCACCTCGGTTGCTGTGAAGACCCCAGGATTGCAGGGGTCATGGAGAGAAGCTGAGGCTTTGCACCAGGAGAGGTCAGAAGAGACCATTGGTGAAGGTGCTGCCTCAGTTTCAGTAGCGACCCCAGCTTTTTGGAGATGCCGGTACCCTGGGATGACCACCAAGAGCAGCAGTAGGTGTAGAATGGAGTCGGCCTGGGCCTGCGAGATGAGTGTGCCACGGACGGCAGTGTCGGAGAGGGGGAGCTGCCGAGACTCTTTGGAGCCCAGAAGATCGTGAGTGAATCCCAGGTGTCCAGCCTTGAGCTACTTGCTGGACTTAGGTTTTGTTTGAGAGTGCCTGATTCTTCCCTTTGAAATAAGACAGTACTTGTTTTGGATTTTACAGCAGCCCACAGTTAAGAGACTTTTAACGGACTGTGAACTTTTAAGTGGACATTTTAAGGACTGTGAGGCTTTTGAGGTTGTACTGTCTTAGGTTGTGATTCATGTTAACATCATATTTTGGGGATAAGAACTGGAAAGGTGGTGGTTTAATAGTGATGTGTTTTGTGTGTCAAGTTGACAAGGGGTCAATTGTGCTGGATAGCTTTAGTGTCAACTTGACACACCTGGGTTGAGGGAGCCTCAATTGGGGAATATGCTCCATTGGATTGGCCTGTGGCCACATCTGTGGTGTATTGTCTTGATTGTTGAGCAGTGACAGTATAAGAAGGCAGGCTGGGCATGAGCCAGAGAGCAAGCCAGGAGCAAGCCAGTGGACAGCATTCCTCCATGGCCTGTGCTTCAGCTCCTGCCTCCAGGTTCCTGCCCTGAGTTCTTACCTTGGGCTCCCTGAGTGATCAACTGTGACCCAGGAGATGTAAGCTGAATAAACTCTTTCCTCCCCAAGTTGGTGTCGGTCAGAGTGTTTTGTCACAGCAATGAAAGACAAACTAGGACACCTGGTAAGGTTTTGTGGCAGAAGAGTAGGAATAGAGAGGTGACTTCCAAATTGACATATGTGGGGTTGGAGAGATGGCTCAGTGGTTAAGAGCACTGGCTGCTTCTGCAAAAGACTGGGGTTCAAATCCCAGCACCTATGTGGTGGCTAACAACCATATGTAACTCCAGTTCTAGGGGATCCAACGCCTTCTTCTGCCCTCCACAGGCACTGCATAACACAGGTGCACTTACATACATGCAGGTGTAACGCTCATACACATAAAATAAAAATAAATTAATTTTTTAAAAATTATAAAAAAGATTGATATATGAAAGAAGCCAGATTTTTTTTAAAAAGAGGTCTACAGAGTGAGTTCCAGGACAGCTGGGGCTACAGGGAGACCCTGTCTTGAAAAAACCAAAAAAAAAAAAAAAGATGCCAGGCACGGTTGTACACACCTTTAATCCTAGCACTTGGGAGGCAGAGGCAGGTGGATCTTTGTGAGTTCAGGCCAGCCTGGTCTACAGAGCAAATTCCAGGACAGCTGGGGCTACAGGGAGACTCTGTCTCAAAAAGACCAAAAAAAAAAAAAAAAGAGCAGAAATCCTTTCCTATGTCACCGCAAAAGTCTTTCTCACCTCAAAGGAGATGAGAGACAGTTTATTCTGGAGCCAAATATGAGTGACCATAGCCTGGGAACACAGATTCAGGTTACCCCAAATTCCATGTTCCACTGTGGTAACCATTTTATTAAGTTTTCTAGTAATAGAACAAAGAAAAGACCTAAATCAAGACACTATTTAAATACATTGGCAGAAGCACTAAGTAGGCAGATTCAGCGAACAGGAAATCTCAGCTATTGGCCTTCGATGCTATCCGATGGCACTCAGCCTTTTGATTGGTGGGGACTGGTTCCTGCGTTAAATTAATACATTTTGTTAGTCACAAGAATTGTTAATTCAGAAACAGAGGTAGGCGAGGTGTGGCTCTCTATGGGGTTAAAGCTGTCTCCAGATAAATTGTGAATAGGCTCTGGATCTGCAACACTCCAAACCCTCCACAGTCCTTGAAGTGGTCAGTCAGCCTTGCAGGAAATTCAGCTCAGGATGCAGGGGCTCTTTCTGGGAACTTGCTTTCCTCTGATCTGGGCTACGTGTAACAAATGGAGCATATGCACAAGCAAATCCAGTGCTATATAAACAGAAGGGAGGTACTATTAAATGATCAGTAAGGGTCTTAAGGTTCCCGCACTTTTTAACATAAGCCTTTCCCTCAGCTCAATAACCCACTCTCATTTTTGGAGTGATTTTCCTCCTTTCTTTCTTTGTTTCTTTCTTTGTTTCTTTCTTTGTTTCTTTCTTTCCTTCCTTCCTTCCTTCCTTTCTTCCTTTCTTCCTTTCTTCCTTTTGTTCTTTCATTCTTTCTTTTGGTCTTTTTGAGATAGGATCTCCCTGTACCCCCAGCTGTCCTTGAGCTCACTATGTCAACCAGGCTGTCCTTGAACTCACAGAGATCCGCTTGCCTCTGCCTCCCAAGCGCTGTAATTAAAGGCGTGCGCCCATGCCCGGCTATTGCTTTTCCTTTCTTAATAAACCATCTCTATTTTATTTCTAGCCATGTGTTCCGGGTGTGGTTCTTTGTCCCGGGACACAAGACCTGGAAGCATCTCAGTGCTGGCCCCCAACATCTGAGATAGATGTGAGTGAGGAAAGTATAAGCCAGAAACTTTATTGATATTTTCTTGAGAAAACTAAGGCAGGGCAGGATGAGTGGCGTAGGACCGGCTATTTTGACTGTAAACCACTGAGATGGTCCCTCATTTCCTGGTACCTGCCCTGAGATTATAAGGGCAGATATATTGCCACCTGGGGTGTACAAGCCAAACAGAGGAACTGTGGCTCTGATGGGCTCATTTGCAGGTTAAAGGCACGGTCCTGGCGAAAACTTAGCTTTTGCTAAGAATTTTCTAAGACCAAGATCCAGTCTCTTCGCAGGCAGAAAGAGAGAGGCTTGTTTTCTTTTGTTTTATATAGTTTTGGTTTGGGTTGTTTTTCTTTTTTAATGTCAAAACATAATTACAGAAGACTTTTTTTTAATGTAAACAATTTAAAAGCCAACTCTAACTAGCTGTGGGATGCAGGAAGAACAGGAAGAAGGCAGCCTTAACTGGGGTCAGCGACACCAAGACCAACATCCTCCCCTTCCAGGGCTTCCCAAATGTGTGTTGACTTGTTTCATTCAGACCAGCTGTTCTCTTGGGTGGAGAGATGCCAGTCCCAGCTCTCAGCTCCAGAACCAGAGGGAGAGGAGCTTCTTTCCTCTCCAGCTTCTAGAAGTACCTAGCACCTGTCCTGGGTGGCAAGTTCTCCACTTTGTAGACCAAACCCTGTGACCAGCGATGGGTACTATGACCGAACCAGGAGGTGTCAAGGCGACACAGGGGAAAATGGGGTCCCCTTTTAGGGTTCTTAGTTTCATTCATAACATTCATAACAGAGGACAAGGATAAGAAGCCGTGAAGCCGTGTCCAATTACAGCTGACATGGAGGTCAGATGTGGTGGACTAGAAGCTGCATGGTGGGGAGGAGAGGGGTGTGTTAGAGAAAAAGTAAAGAAATACAGGATGTTGGGGCAGCCCAAAATATTAGACGTAGGAAGACCCAGTTTGAATTGGGGACTAGTTCTCAGCTAGCACCCCTCAGGGCACCACGTGGATGGGAGTCAGGGATTTCTCTGACCCCACCCCAAGGAGGAGCAGACAACGTGGCCTAGGTGCATGATGCTGGGTGGGGCAGCAGTGTGCAGTGGTGCAGAATTGGGGGTCTGTGATTGGCTCTGGGAGCTGATGTCATTTTGCTTATAAAGGCAGGCTGTAGCAGGCAATAAATAGAATTCTCCATTACCATCATTACAGAATTCCTGGCTGTCATTTTTTGCTCACATACAGGCCAAAGCAGGCCTGCATTTCATTCAGGTGACCAGTGGGTTGGACAGGGGTCCTCGGACCACCAATCTGGATAGCTGGTGTGGTGAAGTGAGTTGTAAGTGGACATAGGCTGAAGATAGGCCACCAGCCATCAGCATGAAATTCCTGTCTGGGGGCCAGCAGTCTCTGGGCAGGTGGAAAATCACAGCCACAAGTGGAAAATGTTCCATTGTCCCAGGCTAAGGACCTGAGGTGGAAGTACCTCTCAGTCCGGTTACGAAAGTGAAACCAACTGATCTCTGTGTAGAGTAAAACCAACTGATCTCTGCGTAGAGAGATCAGTTCCCTACAGTGCCCGCAGACGGGTACTGTACTCCCCCTTCCCTTAGCAGGACCGAGTTGTGCCTGCTCGTGGCAAAGGAAGCTTCCTACAGTTAGAGAACGCATGTTTAGGAGCGGTAGAAAGAAGAAAGGGAGAGCTTGTCAGTTTTTCACTTTTCAGAAGAATTCAGAAGAGTGGACAGACTTGTGGAAAGCTACGTGTCTGCGGCCTGATCTAGAAGCTCTGTGCTAGGGGGAAGGGGGAGAGATGCCAGCCAGGGAAAAGTTCATCATCTCATTAATGCACTGGGCATCCTGCTTATCTCTTGAGCATGACTTAATGTGAACTGTCTTCCTGAGGTCATCCTGTGACCAGGTCCTGTGAGGACTCCACAAAACTAGAAAATCAGGGTTCCATCCAGGACAGAGAGTCTTATTTTCTCACCCAATTTTCTTTTATGAGTTTTTTTTTTTTTCTGATGTAACAAAGGGCTTGCCCTGCGTCTGGTAGATGAGAGCGAAGACTGGAGACAACTGTGAGCTACTTTAGGCTCTGAATTTGTGCCTGCTCTTCCTTCTGTCTGAAAAGCCCTCCTCCCAGAGAGTGGCATGGTTTTTGTTCCTGCTTCCCTCATGTCTAAGCTCAAATAGTCTTTCTCCTGTGAAGCCTTCATCAGCCTCCTTGTAAAAGTCAGGACCCCATGGGACTGGAGACATGGCCTCATGGTTAAGAGTGCTGGATGCTTTTGCAGAAGACCTGCATTTAGTTCCCAGCACCCACATGATGGCTAACAGCTGTCCTAAACTCCATTTCTAGGGGATCTGACACCTTCTTCTGACTCTTGCAGGCATCAGGTATGCATATAGTGAGTGCATTTACATACATGAATGCGAAACACTCATAGTCATAAAATAAAAATAAATAAAATCTAAAAAAAAGAGGCCAGACTCTTACCATCTACTAACCCAGTCTTTTGTTTCTCTGTGGCAGATACACCATCTGGCTACCATATTTTCCTTGTGTTAAATGACAAACTTAGGCACATGAAGTATTAATGAGCTTATCTGAACATTCAACAATTCATGAATCAGGCTATACTGGGTTAGCATCTCACTGAGGTGATTTAAGGGGGAGATTTTATAAGGTGTTGGCAGAAATAAAACAAAGACATTATTTGACTGATTAAAATGGAAAGTCTTTAGTTAGAGGTTAGTTGTAGTTTCTCACTGGTAAAATTCCCAATAAGTAGTTTGTTGGGATTTTCTGATTCAGAAGGTCTGTAGTTAGTTGGTGGTATTTGGTAAAATTTCTAATTACTGATTAGGTGGCAGTTTTTGGTTAGTTATTTTTAAATTGTTTAAAGTTAATTTTTAGGGAGCTAGAGAGATGGCTCAGTGGTTAAGAGCACTGACTGTTCTTGCAGAAGACCTATGTTTGAATCCCAGCACCCACAAGACGACTAACAACCATCTCTAAATCCAGTTCCAGGGACTCTGACACCCTCTTCTGTTCTCTGCAGGCATTGCACAACAAAGGTGCACTAACATACATGCAGGCAATATACACATATACATAAAATAAAAATAATAAAAACTTAAAAATTTTTTTATTTTCTTTGGGATTTTTAGATTTATTTTTATTTTCAAATTATGTGTGTGTTTGTGTGTCTATGTGTCTGTGTGTCTGTGTATGTGTTTGTGTGTGTGTGTGTGTGTGTTGGGTTATTCCACATGAAAAAGGTACCTGTGGAGGCCAGAAGAGGGTGTTGGATCTTCTGTAGCTGGTGGTACAGGCAGTTGTGAGCAGCTCCACATGAGTGTTGGGAACTGATCTTGGGACTTTTGTAGGGGCAGTACGCATTCTTAACAACTTAGCCATCTCTCCAGCCCCCTCTGATTGGTTTTATTTCTAGCTGTGAAGTGGGTCACTGCTTACTTACATAGAAAGCCAAAGTAATTAGGGCTGTCTCAGTGTAAATCACTTCCCAGTCAATAAATCTAATATTTGTGTATGTGCTTTGGAATAAGAACAAGTTCTCCACTAGAATGTAAGCCCCCCCATGTACAATATAAGCTTCATGGGAAGAGTCCCCATCTGCTTGGTCACTGCTCTATCCTACCTGATGTAGGTAGCTCTGATGTAGGTAGCCAGTAAGCATTCTGATGATGCGCCTGGAAGTGGGAAGTAGAGGAGAATGTCCTCAAAGGAAAGGAGCATAGGCTGGACACAGCACTGGGGGTCATGGAAGCAAGCAGACAGTCCAAGAGCTATCACCCATGATTCGGGTTTGTGTCTCTGAACTGGTAGCTCTGCCTACAGTGGGTCTTCAAGTCCCACCTTCTCCTCAGGGGGCAGGCTCCTTCCCTCTCCTCCCCAGGACAGAAGTTATAAAGCACCCAGGAAGAAAGAAAGAAAAGAAAGAAAGAAAGAAGGAAGGAAGGAAGGAAGGAAGGAAGGAAGGAAGGAAGAAAGAAAGGAAGAAAGAAAGGAAGAAAGAAAGGAAGGAAGAAAGAAAGGAAGAAAGAAAGGAAGAAAGAAAGGAAGAAAGGAAGGAAGAAAGAAAGAAAGAAAGAAAGAAAGAAAGAAAGAAAGAGGGAGAGAAAGAAAGAAAGGGAGAGAAAGAAAGAAAGAGGGAGAGAAAGAGGGAGAGAAAGAAAGAGGGAGAGAAAGAGGGAGAGAAAGAAAGAAAGAGGGAGAGAAAGAGGGAGAGAAAGAAAGAAAGAAAGAAAGAAAGAAAGAAAGAAAGAAAGAGGGAGAGAAAGAAAGAAAGAAAGAGGGAGAGAAAGAAAGAAAGAAAGAAAGAAAGAGGGAGAGAAAGAAAGAAAGAAAGAAAGAAAGAGGGAGAGAAAGAGAGAGAGAGAAAGAAATATAGTACCAGGCAGGCTGTGCCTGCAGGAAGGAAGGGATGTCCACCAAGCTGGTCCCAGCTAGAGTGTGTGTGTAGTAAAGTGTAGTAAAACCACAACTTCTAGACATGTGTCTTGTCTGAGATATTCCTCTCTCGTGGGCAGGAAGCTGGTACTTGGGGTCTGAACTAGGATGAGGTTGTGGTGGGAGGGGAAACATTAGGACTCAGAGTAGCCAAGGCAGAGACTCCTGAGATGGCAAAGAGGAGCCTGAGTGTCCTGAGGAGCAGACCCTCGCCAGGTACCCTGGGGAGCAGACCCTCGCTGGGTACCCTGGGGAGCAGACCCTCGCTGGGTACCCAAGAGTTCTCCTTTTCATCCAGCCCAGGACTCCAGCCCATGGAATGATGCTGCCCACATTCAGGGCACATCTTCCCACCTCAATGAATCCAATCTAGAACAACCTGATGGACATGTCCAGAAGTTGGTCTCCTAGTTGATCCTAGATGCTGTCACGTGGACTATATTAATCATCACCAGGGACTTGGTTCTGTTACCCTCATCCTTTGGAAAGGCAGCTCCATGGTGATACATTTTTATCTATTATTTATTGAGGAGGTACCTGGTGCACCTTTTGTCAGTATTTGTGGGGCCATTGGAATCATCAGCAACTGTCTAATGGCCAACCTGAGACAGTTGAGTCCTTGGGATGGCCAGTGTATAGACCACTTTTAAGCAGCAACACTGTTCTATGGTGGGAAGAGTCACCTTGATGGTAGTAAGAACCAATCTCTAGGTGGGAACGAGAGGTCATGGAGGCCTTCAGCCTAGATCCTGGCTGAGACCATTGAAGGCTTCCCTTCCAGAAAAACATCTACACAGCCTGAAGTCCCTAGATCCACTTTTGTTTTCAGGGCTTGCTTGTTGGAGTGATAATTGCTTCTGTTCCCCAAGGATTGTAAAAAAAAAAAAAAAGTCAGATTCATTCCTCTGCCCCCAGGGTTCGCATGGCTTCATAACCAGGTCTTCTAGGGCAAGGAAAGAACTTCCCTGAAGGTCAGCCCAGGACAACGACTTTCAACGGGATCCTGGTGTGGTAACTCACTCCGTCTAAGAGAGATGCAACTTGGTCCTGCTAAGGGAGAGGTGGGAGAAGTAGCCACTCATGGCCACCTGGGGAGCTGGCACCTAGGCGTAGGCTGCCAGCAGGCTGCTGTCTGCAGCCCAATCTGAGTGGCTACTGACTCTCAGGTTCTTAGCCTAGGATGGCAGACCGCCACCCCGTCTGGCTGTGCTTCCTTCACCAGTCTAGGAGCTGATGGCTCTCAGGACTGGAATTTCAGTCTGGTGACTAATTGGGTCTCCCCAGGCTACACTGCTGGCTGTGTATTCACTCTCCAGGCTGATGGCCTGTTAGGCCTCCGTCCAGCCCCACTAGCACACAACACTCGAGACTCAGGCCTGCTTCAGCCTACACACATACAAAGTAATATGGACGGGAGATCTTGTCAGGTATTAATGATGATCCGATTATTGTATGCTGCAAGTTGCTTTTACAGGCTGAATTACGTCATCTCTTAGGGGCAATCCCAGACCCCTGAATCACGCCCCCTGCATACATCACTTGCTACCGTTCCACCCAGCCTCATGTGCTGGGTCACAAGTTGGGTCACAAGTTGCTCTCTCATGGGGTGGGGTCAGAGAAGTCTCACGACCTCCATCTGTGCCCCCCCCCCCGAGATGCTAGCTAGAAAGCCAGCCCATTCGTACCTAGCTCAAACTGGATTTCCCTGCAAACCTGAGTCCTTGGCAGGTTTACCATAGACCTAAAATCCCGATCCTGGGAATCTGCTTCTGTAGCATAATGATTTCTTCCAAATTAAAACATTCCTTCCTGGAGAGAAGACTCTTAAGCCTCTGGAAGGTAAAGAAACTCACAAGGTAAGCTGGGCGTGGTGGCACATGCCTTTAATACTAGCACTTGGGAGGCAGAGGCAGAGGCAGGCAGATCTTTGTGAGTTCAAGGCCAGCCTGGTCTACAGAGTGAGTTCCAGGACAGCTGGGACTACAGGGAGACCCTGTCTCGAAAAGACAAAAAAAAAAAAAAAAAAAAAAAAAAAAAAACGCACAAGGTTCAGGAAGCTCATAAAACATGGAGAACTCAGAAAGCTCAGAAAGCCTCAAGATTGACAAAGCCCATCTCCAAGGTTATATAAGTAATAATTCCTGGGCTAGAAGTTCTTTGGTGGAGCTGTCCAAAAGTTGAGTAAGGAGCTCTACGGATGCAGTTTTCGTGCATCATCCTCCCTGCTCAGGTGGGTCTTTCAGTGCTGTGGATACTGTATTAGTCACTTTTCTGTTGCTGTGATAAAATACCATGACCAAGGAACTTATAAAAGGAATTTATTTGAGCTTACGATTGACGGTTCCAGGGAATTAGAGTCCATTGTGGCGGGAGGCATGGCGGCTGGATCTGGAGCAGCAAGCTGAGGGTCACATCTCGCAAAGAGCACAGGAAGCAGAAAGAGAGACTGGAGTCCACGAGGCTTGTTAAACTCACTAAGCCTGCCCCCAATAATGTATTTCCTCTAGCATGGCCACACCTTCTAAGACCTCCAAAAAACAGTGCCACCAACTGGAGACAAATGTCTAAATACTTACAGCCTACGGGGGACACTCATTCAAACCACTACAGATAACTTTGAGTCATCAATACTCTTCTAAGTAACCCTCAGGATGCCATAAGTAATCTCAGTAAGCTTGTTAGTTCACCTAGGTCACTGGGGTGGAGTCATCTCTTTGGTTTGTCAGTGGTGTCCTACTTGGGGTAAATAGATATTTCCACATGTCTCCCCAGGAGAAGTCAAACAACAGCATCCTGTAACCACCACCTCACACTTCAAGAGAGAAAGAGTCATGTTGTTTGAAGCTGTGCATCAAGTGGAAGCTTGGCTACCTGGCATGAAGCCACATAGCCTGGGACTGCCACAGCCACTGCTACCCAGGCTCCTGGGCTCCTCCGGGCAGTGTGCGACGTGGAGGTTGTGGTCACAGTCACTGACGGGCTGTGGACCAAAGGAGTTGTCTTCTCCTGGGAGCCCAACCAAGAATTCCAGTTATGCATTCCTCAGTATGCCCCCCAACCAAAGTCCAGAAAGGGAAATTGAGGCTGCGAGAGGAAGGCCCCCAACCAACCTATTCAGGTCCTAGTCCTCGGAATCTGTACATTGTCTTGTGTGGCCTAAAAGGACTTTACAGATATGATGAAGTCAAGAATTTTGAGATGGAGAGTTAGCCTGGATGACTTAGGTAATCCCTAAATGGGGTCATGAGAGCCCTAGTGAGAAGGTGCAGGGTGGAGACCACACACGGAAGAGAGGGTGATGTGACCACAGAGCTAAAGCATGCCAGCAACCACAGGAGCAGGCAGAGGCCAGGAACAGACTCCCCACAGAATTTCCAGGAAGAACCAGTCTTCATGATGCCTTGACTTTAGCTCCATGAAACTGGTTTTGGACTTCTGACCTCAAAAACTGCAAGAGAATAAATTCATGTTAAAATCATGGTCATTTATTCCATCAATCACGAGGCTCCTGACCCGATGTTCTGGCTGCTGTGCTGACCAATGAAACAGTCTGGCAGGAAACTAAGAAGTCACCTGGGGTTGAATCCAAAGCCACCGGCCCTGCAAAGCCCCCTCTTCTCCGCCGAGAATAGCTATGTCTGCTGAGTGTTGTGGAGTATCCTCTACCCAGATCTTTACCAGAGCCACTGTCTGCTGGCTGCTACGGCTGGTTCCGCAGTGTCCCAGTTCCTCTGGTGTCCTCTTGGTATCCTGGCCTGGCCCAAGGTCTGCTAAGAAGCTCAAGAGAAGCTGAAGAAGAAGTCATGGTGCACCTGGCAATGGCCCCAGCGCAGGGCCTCTCCCAGGATCACCACACCCAGGCCCATCCTGCCATTTCACCTCTCAGAATCTCCATCTCTGTCCCTAAGCTGTGTCTTCTTGAAGTAGGCTGCCCTTTCTGTAGCAGCAGGAGAAGAAACTAATCTTCATCCTGGGGTGGCCAGATGCTGTGTATTAGCCTCTTTTCTGTTGCTATGACAAAATACAAAAATAAGCCAGGTGTGGTGGTGCATGACTTTAATCCTAGCACTTGGGAGGCAGAGGCAGGTAGATCTCTGTGAATTCAAAGCCAGCCTGGTCTACAGAGTGAATTCCAGGACAGCTGGAGCTACAGGGAGACCCTGCCTCAAAAAGACCAAAAAAAAAAAAAACCCAAAATACAAAAATAGTTTTGGAGGCTAAAATTCCAAGATGAGGTGGCCCCATCTTTAGGGGGATTTGGTGAGGGTCCCCATGGATACATCACAACACAGTGCAGTTATGTAGGGAAAGGGCTGATCATATGGTGTGGTTTCACTTTTCAATAAGTCACTACTATGAGATCTAGCTCGATCTTGAGACACCAGCATTAACCCTTCCAGGTGGACCCCCATGACCTTGCATTGGGTCCCACTTTTCAAAGGTGCTACCAGCTTTCAATATCGCCTCACTGGGGACCAAGATTCTAGCACATGATCTTTCAAGGGACACATTCCAATATGCTTTCAAGTCTATTGGCTGCTGTGAGGATGGCCTGCCTCTTCCCACTGTGGCCTCTGAAAGGATCTGAGTCTGAGCTGAGTCTGATCCAGCTCCTGCACCCCTCATTTCCTAGATCTGGGGGTAAGCCTGCCTGCTTGTTGCAGGGACTGCCCCTGCAGACCTTAAGAAAGCTGCTTCATCAGAAACTTAGCCCGTCTTGTTCCCTGCCCAGACCTGAAACTGCTTCATCCTCTTCTGCCCTCTGCCAGCTATAACTCCAGGTATTTGGTGAAAAGGCGTTGTATTAGTTACCTTCCTGTTGCTGTGATAAAATGCCATAGTCAAGGCAACTTATAGAAGGAAGAGTTTGTGGGGCTTACGGTTCCAGAGGGTGAGAGTCCACCAGCATCATGGCTAGGAGGCAAGGCAGGAGGTGGCTGGAGCAGACAGCAGAGGGCTCGCATCTTCGAGCATGAGCAATGAGCAAGAAGCAGAGAGACGAACTGGAAATGGGCCATTGGCTATGAACTCTCAAAGCCCGCCCCCAGCGATGTGCTTCTTCCAGCAAGGCCGTAGCCCTTAGTGATTCCAACACCTCCTCCAAACAGCACCACCAGCTGACCAGGTGTTCAAGCTTGAGCTTATGGGACTCAAATGACCACAGGTGAGCCAGGCATGGTAGCACACACCTTTGATTCCCAGCACTTGGGAGTTCAAGACCATCCTCGTCTACATAGAGAGGTCCAGGCCAGATAAGGCTAAAGGGAGACCCTGTCTCAAAAAGACTCCCCCTGCCCCTTCAAGAAAAACCCCAAACAAATTACCACAGGTAGAAACCTGTAGGTCTTGACTTTGAAGAATCCTGGGCCTCCCCAGTACTTTCCCATGGGGTCCCCACTTCCATCAACAATGTCTTTCATTTCCCGACTTCCCCGTCCCTTTACCCTATGCACACCCACCTCCAAGGACACCTGTCCAGTTGTCCTCCATGGATATCGCCTCTCTGTGGCTTCCCACAACTGTGTTCCACCAGGACGTGATGCCTTAGCCCCCTGGACTCTGAGCCTCATTGGACTCCTCCCGGAAACCTAGTGAAAACTGGGGCCTAAGAGCCTCCATTACTTAGGTGAGCTGAAGCCCTCTGTGTGGATCCCAGGCATCCCTGGTGGGAGCTTGTTCCCAGCATTGGGGGTTATATCGTCGGGGGCATATCGTTGGGGGTGTATGCCTTCCTGTCAGCTCACCTGTCTTCTAGTGTTAACACTTCAGACCTTCTTCTATATGCCTGGTTCATTAAAACCACAGAAAATAATCCCCACAGGACCTGAATAGCATTTCTCTCACGCTGACTGAACTTATGTCCACTTCAGAGGCAGTAACTCCGGCAGCAAGAATTCCCTGAGTCAGCCTTCAGGCCTCTTTGTGTCGAGGTGTGGATTGCTGGGAGAGGCAATCTTGCTAGAAACCCCATCTACGAACAGCTGTCGGAAATATTCCTAAGAGAAACCCATCTTGAGAGGGAATGGATGCCAAAACGGTAGACAGAGCAGATGCTTCACCGAAAGATGTTTAGATCTGCCAGGTCTTTTGTGGGTTACCCTGTCAGACCCTATGTCGCCACTACCAACAACAGGCTGCCCAAACCTGGCTCTGGAGCCATGTGCCTGGGCACTGGGCATACCATTCGGCTTCTCAGCTGGACTGTCCCAATTGGCAGTGCCTGCTTCATCCACAGGCTGAGCCAGCGGGGGCTGCGGTGGAGCACCTCCCCCTCGCCAGCCAGCCAGAAGAGGCAGCCAAAGGGCAGGGGAATGGGACACATCTACCATGCACCATGGAGAACTAAGGACAAATGCTCTTCAGTTTACACTGGTGTTATGTCCTGATGAACCCACCATAAGCTGAACATGCCTTCACTACATCCACTCAGCAACATGCTATACGGTAGAATGTCAGTTATTTCCCCTTCGTGATGAGCTAGCTTGGAGCTGTGGCTCACTGCTGATACTCAGTGTCAAGAGCTTATATGGTTAGCCTGGGGAAAGATCTGAATTCAAAATATGAAGTTGGCTTCCTCCCAAATAGCTCTGATTCTCACAGCACTGTGAAGCAAACAATCATTAAGTAAAACCATTGTAAGCGAAGAGAAGCTGACTCTGATCTCAGCTTTCCTCACCTGCAAATGGGAGACACTAATACGTGGTCGCCTTCTAGGCCGGGGTAAGACAGCTGCAGGAGGATGCTCGGTGGGCACGCGGACACTGCTCAAAGGTGACCTGGGTCTTAGCTCGTGGACACTGCTCAAAGGTGACCGGGGTCTTCTGGGCAGTTCTTCCTGAGCTTGGAGGATGGACGTCAGACCATGGTTTCCAGATGAGCAGCTCCAAGCTGAACTGATCCACACAGACCAGAGGCTCGCCTGTTCTTTATCTTTGTGAAAGGCTACTGGTAGAGGGTCCTCTGGAGTCCGGGGTTAGGAAGAGACAGCTCCACGAGTGTCTCATCCCTGGAGCAATAGGCCCCCATGTGCAGAAACTCCCTCAGTGGGCTTTTGACAACTTTCCAGACAGCACTTGAAACCCCCATTTGCAGAGTCCTTTCTACCTTGGCTTCTCCCTCCCCTGCCTCCTATGTCCCTGCTGCTTCCTCCCCAGGTCGGGGAGGGATAGCATTTTACAGCAGTTTTTCTGGCTAACTAACACCTTGCCCCAGATTTTAAATTCTGAATTTTAGGTCTTAACCACTCCCAGAAGAGCAAGGCTGGAGGACAAAGGGCTCCCAAACCCCTTCCTTAGCTGCAGGTAGCTGCTGAGAGGCTTCAGCTGGGCTTTCGGTCTGTCTAGACAGAGCGTGGGAGGAACATGAAGCCCCAAGCACCAGATACTTGGCCAAAGGAGGGACCCCCAAAGGCTGGAGAGGAGATGGTTAAGAGCACTGGGTGCCCTTGCAGGAGACCTGGGTTCAGTTCTCAGCACCCACATGGCAGCTAACCACCCTCTGTAACTCCAGGTCCAGGAGATCTGACACCCTCTTCTGGCCTTTTGGGGTACTGCACAACACGAGTGCATTATACACATAAATTATACAAATAAATTTAAAGAAATTTAAGAAGAGGGAGACCTCTCCCCCACTTAATCAATGGATGAAGTTGTGCATAACGTCCAGTGCTACCCATTTCTAGGGTGTGGTTCCTGGGAAAGGCTCCAGAGGCTTGGGACCAGAGGCTAGGTAACAGCTGAAGGTGTCTGCAGGCAAGGCTGTGGAGGTGTTGGGGGAGGCTGGGTGTGGTGGCTTGGGCTGGGGCCAGTGATGAGCTTGGAATTCCCCCGGGGCTTACCAGAAGCCAGAGAACTGGGGTGGAGTAGATTATCTTTCTAGTCTATCCTCCTGTGGCGGCCACGGCAGGAAAGCCCTTGGGCGGGTGCTGTGGACAGCCTTCAGCAGAGAACTGAGGTAGCCAGAGAAAAGTAATGGGAGAGAGGAGAGGCGTCCAGGGGCCCCAGGGCGAGGCCACCCCCTGCCCTGTGCTCTAGATAGGCGTGCAGGGAGCTAAGAGAAGAGCCCAGCCACCCTGGAAGCTGCCCATCCAGCATGGTGCAAGGAGACAGGCATGTCTTGTGTGTATTCGGGGCCAGAGAAGAATGCTTTGTGGCTATAAGACTGCATCCGCTGGTCTGACTCCCCCTACTGGACTGGAGGATCTGCAGGAAGGGAAGGTAGGAAAAGTGTTCCACAGGTCAGAGAGGAAATGGCCCCTCCTCTGCTTCAGACAAAAAAAGCCAGAGTTCGGAGTGTGGCTAAAGCACCAGTAGGTCCAGGCAGGTGAAGGCTAGGAGGAGACTACTGACTCGGGAATGGATGAAGGAGGGGCTGAGGGACCCAGAGTTGGGACAGGGATGGCAACTGACACAGGCAACAGAGGAGTCCATAAAGGCCACAGGAGTGAGAGCAGAAAAGCTGCTGTGGTTTAAGTGTCCCCGAGACACCTGCTGCATTCTAGGTGATAAGGAAGCCACACCAATGAAACCTCCTCAGTATGGTCGTCTACTAAGATCTACTAAGAATGATAAAACCTGCTAAGGTGGATGGGAGGAATGACATGGGCTCACATTTCACGATGAAGAGCTACAGACAGTCAACGAATGCTGAGGGAGGGAGATCAGTTTTGTCCTGGGATTAGCTCCTTTGTGTGTGTGTGTGTGTGTGTGTGTGTGTGTGTGTGTGTGTGTATAACAATAATCAAAAGAAGAGGACAAGAAATTGAGGGGGAGTGGAGGAACATGGGAGGGGTTGGGAGGTCTGAGATGAACAGAAATAATGCAAAGACAATGCTCAAGTATGAAATCCTGAAAATTTAAATAAAAGTGCCCCTAAAGTTCATGTATTTGAAACTTAAAAAACAACAACAACAACAAAAAACAGCTTCATCTTCTGGGTCAGCAAGGTGGCTCAGTAGGTGAAGGCATGTGCCGCCAAACCCACAACCTGAGTTCCACCCCCAGGATCCACGTGGTGGGAAAAGAACTGACACCCCCAAAGTTGTCCTCTGATCTCCACGCAATCAAAACAGGTTCATGGCGTGCTCAAGGATGGACTCATTATCCTGAGAGTAGGCTTATTATAAAACTGAGTCTCCGGATCTCTCTCTCTCTCTCTCTCTCTCTGTCTCTCTCCTTGTCCTTGCCTGCCTTCTGCCATGGGATGACACTCAAGACCCTTACTGGGTACTGGCCTCTCCATTTTGGATGACCCAGTCTCCAGAACCATTAATCAAATACATTTCTGTTCATAAGAAATTACTCCATCTTCGGCATTGTGTTCTAGAAGTTGAAGCTCAGCCCTGGGTGGTCCCATGGCTGGCCCACAGCATCCGCTCAGCCCTGGGTGGTCCCGTGGCTGGCCCACAGCATTGGCTCAGGAGCAGGCATCAGAACGGGAGCCCGGCTGTCGCAGCAGTGCTGCGACTCTGCTCAGAGCCGCTGAGGTCTCCTGAGCCCAGCCTCACCCTCCTGGCACGTGAGGCCTTCTGCAGTGACATGACCCATCCCCACGGCCTCCGTTTTAGACAGGTTGGTCTTGTCCATCTCTTATAAATATACTCCATCCTCGGGGGCTGGAGAGATGGCCTAGCGGTTAAGAGTGCAGACCCTTCTTACAGAGGACCCGGGTTCAATCCCCAGCAACCACATGGCGGCCGAGAACCATCTGAAACTCCAATTCCAGGAGAACTCCAGTTCCAGGGGAATCCGAGACCCTCTTCTGACCTCCGCGGCGTTGCACGACATGGGTGCACAGACTTGCATGCAGACAGCACATTCATACACATACAGAAGTAAATAAAAAAATAAAAAAAAATACACTTCATCCTCATCTCTCACACTTGAAATAGTCTATTTTTACACAAAACCAGCCCTTCTCCAGCTTTATCTCAGGAAGGCCCTCCAGGAAGTTCTTCCTAAACACTCCAGCCAGAGGGACCTGGAATGTCTCCAGAGCCTGAAACACACTGGCCAATCACTCAACACTGGCAAGAATACAAGGATGTGGCACCAGCCATCCTGGAGAATATGTCGTCTGCTGTCCTTGTTGAATGGAACTGACAGCCATGAGGGAGAAGCAGACAACAGCCAGTAGAACAAGCAAACCGACTGTGGCAACAGTGATGTCTGTTATGAGGGAAACACACTCGTCCACTGACACCCTAAGGACTCGTTCTAGGAGCCACACAGGACCCCCTCCCCAGAAAATGCCCAGGCTCTGGCCCCTGTGCCTTGATCCTAACCCCTGAACTCTGGACCAGCCTGTAGCTGGCTCCTCCTGGGATTCCCCCAGGCCTGAGCTCACCTCAGCTTCCTGGTTTACTTAGCACCCCCCAAATCTGTAGCTGCTCAAGTTCCTCCTGTAAAACGGTATAATATTTACATATACCCATGCATGTCCTCCTACGCTCTTTAAATTAAATTACCTCTAAATGACTTAGAATATCTAACAAATACTAAAAAAAAATTTTAAAAAAGGGGGGCTGGAGAGATGGCTCAGTGGTTAAGAGCACTGACTGTTCTTGCAGAGAACCCAGGTTCGATTCCCAGCACCCACCTGCTGGCTAAGAACCATCTTTAACTCCAGTTTCAGGGGAATTGACGCCCTCTTCTGACCTCTGCGGCATTGCACAACATGGGTGCACAAACCTGTAAACTCATACACATAAAAACAAAACAAAACAATATCTAACAAATGTAAATGCTCTGTAAGTATTTTTAATTTTTAAATTAATTTTAATTTATTTGTGTGTATATATGTGGGAGAGTGTGACTACACATGCACCAAGCACATGTGTGTATGTATGTGGGAGAGTGTGACTACACATGCACCAAGCACGTGTGTGTATGTATGTGGGAGAGTGTGACTACACACGCACCAAGCACATGTGTGTATGTATGTGGGAGAGTGTGACTACCATGCACCAAGCACGTGTGTGTATGTATGTGGGAGAGTGTGACTACACATGTGCCAAGTACGTGTGTATGTATGTGGGAGAGTGTGACTACCATGCACTAAGCATGCGTGTGTATGTATGTGGGAGAGTGTGACTACACATGCACCAAGTACATGTGTGTATGTATGTGGGAGAGTGTGACTACACATGCACCAAGCACGTGTGTGTATGTATGTGGGAGAGTGTGGCTACACATGCACCAATCACATGTGTGTATGTATGTGGGAGAGTGTGACTACACACGCGCCAAGCACGTGTGTGTATGTGGGAGAGTGTGACTACATATGTGCCAAGCACGTGTGTGTATGTGTGTGGGAGAGTGTGACTACCATGCACCAGGCACGCGTGGAGGCCAGAGGACAATTTGAGGGAGTCGGTTCTCTCCTTCCACCGTGTGGATTCCAGAAATAGAACTCAGGCCATCAAACTTGATGGCAAGCACCTTTACCTGCTGAGTCACCTCAATGGCCCAGTAAACAAGTGTAATACTGTACCGTTTAGGAACCATGGACAAGAAAATAATTTGTGCCTGTTGCGTGTAGACACAACTTTTTGAATATTTGAAGTCTAGGGCTGGTCTAATCCTTGGTATAGAACTCAGTACACTGAGAACTGGCAAGCTCTGGTTGGGGAATGGAAGGGGATCGAAGGACGTACAGGAATTCTGAAGCTGAACAGAGATGGCCCTGCTGGGAAGAAGGAAAGCTGGGAGGGTGGTGTGGGGGACACGGGAGGGGGTAGGATGTGGGGGACACGGGAGGGGGGAGGATGTGGGGGACACGGGGGGGGGCATGGCGCCAGGGGAGTAGGAGAGGCTGCCTCACATCGCAGGTGCTGAGGACCTGGTGACAGGTTTGGGTTGTGATCTACGAGCTGCAGGAAGCCACTACTGGACATGGAAGCATACAGTAATGAACCTATCTTCCATGGGGGAGGAGCCTGCTCAGGACAGAATGTGTTGAAGAGGTCAAGACTGGATTCCAGGACGCGCTTTGGTTGCCATGGTAATGAGAAGCAAGTCTATCAGAAGAACAGAATCAACAAACTTGGAGGATGAGAAAGGGGAATGCCCAGGATTCTGGCAGAAGTGACCAGGTAGTAAGCCTGTCCAACCTTTTAACATCAAGAAATAACCTTATCTACAAAGCAGCTTGGGAAGGCCTTAGTACAACATGCAATCTATGCAGAGGGAAATTCAGCAGCAGACACAAGGCAGTGTGGAGAAGGCTGTGCGTGCTCTGGGGGATGCAGAGGTGAGAGATGCCAGTGGGTGAAGCAGAATGGACAATTTGCTATAAGGTCTGGATAGTCTTTTTTTTTTTTTGTCATTTGAGACAGGGTCTCCCTTTAGTCCCAGCTGGCCTGGACCTCTTTCTGTAGACCAGGCTGGCCTTGAACTCACAGAGATCCCCCTGCTTCTGCCTCCCGAGTGCTGGGATTAAAGCTGTGTGCCACCACGCCTGGCTAGGGTCTGGAAATTCTAAGGAAGGACCCAGACAGAGGGTAGAAACTGGAGCTTTCCCATGGCACCAAAGGCACCTGTAATGAAACACAGGCTATCTGGAACTCCAAGTGTCACCCGTAGCCTCAGTCTCTGTCCTGGTGAGTTTTAACTGTCAACTTGACACAATGTAGAGTCATCTGAGAAGAGAGAGCCTCAGTTAAGGCGCTGCCTAGATCACAGTGGCCTGAGGAATATTTATGGGGAATTGTGCATTGATGTAAGAGGGCCTTGCCCACTGTGGGCTGAACCATCCTCTACTCAGCCAGCTGACCTGCCAGCCAACAAGCATTCTCCATGGCTCCTGCTGCACTTCTTTGGCTATGAAGTGAGTGTCTTGGTCAGAGGTGATGCTGCATGGACTAGCAAGTACAAGTTCCCGCCTTTACCCCCTGCCTTGACTTGCAGCAATGACGGACTGCGACCTGGAGTTGTAAGTTAAAATAAACCTTTCCTTGCCCAAGTTGCTTTTGGTTAGAGTATCTTATCAAGGCAACAGAAAGAAAACTAGAATGATCCCTTCTCCTAAACCACCCCCTTTTCTTCCTCACTCTCTACTACCCAGAACATGTCAATGTCTGCAAGACCTCAAAGTGATCTATGCATGACATGAAGTTTGACAAGCCTTGGTTTAGTAGAATAACTAGAATTCCAGCTGTTGAGGAGGTGGAAACATCTGCATCCATGATACAAGATGGAGGAGGAGGAGCACAAGAGCCAGGGTGGAGATATGTGAGTCTGCGTGAGCCTTAAAAACTCAGGGAGCAGCCAGGCATGGTGGCGCACGCCTTTAATCCTAGCACTCGGGAGGCAGAGGCAGGCAGATCTTTGTGCCTGGTCTACAGAGTGAGTTCCAGGACAGCTGGGGCTACAGAGAGAACCTGTCTCAAAAAGACCAAAAAACAAAACAAAACAAAACAAACAAACAAAAAAAAACTCAGGGAGCAAGCTAGAGAGATGGCTCAGTGGTTAAAAGTACTGGCTGCTCTTCTAGAGGACCAAAGTTTGGTTCCCAGCACCCAAATAGGGTGACTCACAACCACCTAGAACTCATGACCACCTATAACTCTAGCTCCAGGAGATCTGATGTTCTCTTCTGGCCTCCCTGAACACATGGACCATAGAGTCACACAGACATGCACACGTACACACACATAAATAAAAATTTAAAGCCACAAAACTGGAGGAGCCAAAGACACCCAGGGGCAGATGCCTGAAGTTTGGAAAGAGTCAGGGATCTGGTGGCAGATGCACATGTAGCTGTCACATGTTAGCTTTCTGTCACTGTGGTAAAATTCCCAAGACAATCAACATATAAAGAATTTCATCATCTCACAGTCTAACATCAGTTGTTCATATACACACACTGCACAAAATGGTGATGGAAATAATAACACATCATATATTTCAAAATGCTAAAGTTTATTTTAAATGTTTTCTATGTGGGAGGGGGGAAGGTAAGCATGTAAGGTGATATATTTGTTAATTACCCTGATTTAATCATTTCCTCCTTGCAAACAAATTATAGTGCCATGCCGTTCCCTGTAAACACACACACTTATTACTCAACACTTTTAAAAGTGTGTGTGCTCATTTAACTCCGACACCAAAGACTGATTCTGTCTCCTGTGGGGAGAAACATTAAAAAAAAAAAAAAAAAAAAAAAAAAAATACAGCATTTGAATGGTACTGCGCTTGGTCAAGGATGCTATGGCTCCATCTTGTGGCCTGTAGAGGAACTACATCACCCTCCTAAAACCCCCGCTCCCCCCTTGGACCCAGCGTAAGGATGCCACGAAGTAGCTCTTCCCGTTTTCCAACGCTTGTACAGAAGAAAAGTCTTGCCCTCATTTCATTGCTGGGGAAAGTGAAACTCAAACAGTGGAGGTGACATCTTTAAAAATCACACATTTTAGCTGGGCTTGGTGAGTCAACCGTCCGTGGCTATTTTACTTTCTGTATAACAAGAAAAAAGCGTGGTCAATAAAATCTTAACATTTGAGAAGTGGAGGAGAATATGAACATCAGCCTGTTCTCTGTGCCAAGGGCTTAAAAATCTGGCTGATAGTCAGAATCCTCCAGGCAGCCTCATAAACTGGAGATGAGCTGTTAGGACCACCCACCTGCATGTGGTTCTTTGCCCCTTCAACTAAGCTCAGACAACTCACCACAGACAAAGCCTGGAAGATGCCCTTCAGGGTAGGGACTGGCCCTGGAACAGGGATGGGCTGGAGAACCTTCCATGCCTTTTAAAATTGTCATTATTCTCTAAACAATAATAATTAATAATAATAAGTACTTGGAAGGGGGCCCAAGAGATGGCTCAGCAGTTAAGAGTACTGGTTGCTCTTGCAGAGAACCCAGGTTCAATTCCCAGCAGTGACATGGTGGCTAACAACCATCTGAAACTCCAGTTCCAGGGGATCTAATTCCTGATCTGGCTTCTATGGGCATTGCATGGATGTGGTACACTTGACATACATATGAGCAAAACACTCATGCACATAAAATATAGATAGATAGATGATAGATAGATAGATAGATGATAGATAGTAGATAGATGATAGATAGATGATTGATACATAGATAGATGATAGATAGTAGATAGATGATAGATAGATGATTGATACATAGATAGATGATAGATAGATGATAGTAGATAGATGATAGATAGATAGATTGATACATAGATAGTAGATAGATAGATAGATGATTGATAGATGATAGATAGATAGATGATAGATGGTAGATAGATGATAGATAGATGATTGATACATAGATAGACGATAGATAGTAGATAGATGATAGATAGATAGATGATTGATACATAGATAGTAGATAGATAGATGATAGATAGGCAGATAGATGATAGGTAGATAGATTGATAGATGATAGATAGTAGATAGATTGATACATAGATAGTAGATAGATGATTGATACATAGATAGTAGATAGATAGATGATAGATAGGTAGATAGATGATAGGTAGATAGAAGATAGATTGATAGATGATAGATAGTAGATAGATGATTGATACATAGATAGTAGATAGATAAATGATAGGTAGATAGATGATAGGTAGATAGATGATAGATAGAAAGTAGATAGATAGATAGATAGATAGATGATAGATAGTAGATAGATGATTGATACATAGTAGATAGATAGATGATAGGTAGATAGATGATAGGTAGATAGATGATAGATGATAGATAGTAGATAGATGATGGATAGATAGTAGATAGATAATAGGTAGATAGATGATAGGTAGATAAATGATAGATAGATAGATAGATAGATAGATAGATAGATAGATAGATAGAAGGGCCAAGAAAAAGGAGATTCTCACAGTCATGGAGGCAGTTCTGGACACTGGAAATAAGGAGGCAAAGACAACTAATTAGAGTCCTCAGAGAGATTGCAGGTGATGTTGCACATTTTATACTTGGCTAAAAGATGTCTACACCTTCCTTTTTTCCTCTCAATATTCATTCCGAGACTAATTCATCATAAATCTGTCAAGCAGCTAATTTATTTCATATTCCTTTCTATTCAGGTCCTGCTATATATTTAATGACATTTAAGTTGATTTTGGGTTCTATCTTTTGGTTTTGTTTGCAATTATAAATGATCCTTATATTATATTTTACCTTCCCAGGCTTATGTTTTTGGACACTCAATTTGCTTATAAATTAGTTATTTGTAAAATCAGGGCACAATAAAAGAATGTAGCACATAGTGTGCCTTTACATGGATGTGAACCCTAAGAACAGTGCCCTTGGCTGGATGATGAGCAATGTATGGAGACATTTTTGGTTGAAAGAATTGGTGGAGATATAACTGCTATCAAAAGGTAGAGGCCAAGGATGCTACCAACATCCCATGTTATACAGAGTAGTCTCCTATGTGAAAGATTTGAACAGTCCCAAAGGGCGACAATGCAGGACTCAATAAATGTCTTTTTTTTTTCAAAGCTTCAATGAAAGTGTGAGAGTCTCTCAAGACTATCGTTCTCTTTAAAAATGCATGAAACACTTTCCAGAATTGCTTTACTTAGCCATGAAGAACATCTAAGTACATTCTAAAGCATAGGAACTACACTGAGTATTTTGTTGGCATAAAGTAATAACTGAGAAATTAATTGGGAAAAGTAGCCTCGTACTGTTCCACCCTACTGCCACCTACCCAGAATTCCAAAGCCAGTCAGTTAAAAACAAACAAACAAACAACAAAGTCACAAAGTCCTATTTGCTAAAGAAACACAAAGTGAAATAGTAATTCCTTGAGCAATACCCACTAAAATATTATATCTTTTTTTTTTTTTTTGTCATTTCGAGATAGGGTCTCCCTGTAGCCCCAGCTGTCCTGGAACTCCCTCTGTAGACCAGGCTGGCCTTGAACTCACAAAGATCCGCCTGCTTCTGCCTCCCAAGTGCTAGGATTAAAGGCGTGCACCACCACACCCGGCTAGAATATTATATCTTAAAAGTTATTGAGTACAAAAAAAAAAAGTTATTGAGTACAATCAAAAGAAAACTCAGGAACAATAATCTTGTGAATTTTATAAAACAAAGACAAATGAAAACAAATGAACCGAGCTTTGGCTTCTAGAAGGAAAATGAGCAGGATAGTAAGTGCAAGAGAGCAGGACGCTTTACACAAGTCAGTTAGTGAAATGCACACGTCTCCCCAGTAGAGGCTGCTTGAAGAACTAAAATAAAAATGAAATAGACAAAACTCTGATTCAAAGTCTGACTTTAAAGGAAGAGAAAAGCTAGAAATGGAAATAAGCAATACTGGGAGGATTCGAGCACAGATACGCAGGAAGAAGGGATGAGGACGGAGCGGAGCGAGAGGCCTTGGCTGGCTTGAGGAGGCCCTGGATTCCACTCCCAGGTACACACAAAGAATTGTTTAAGACACTGTATTGACTCTACCTATCTAATCCCAATTGTTCTCAGAACTCCATGAAAAACACAGTAAAAGTATTATAAGAAAGGGAAACAACCCCGCCCCCTGATAGAGAAGACAGAAGAGGTAAAAATAAAATTTTCGAAACTAAAAAGTAGATACTTGAGTTATAGTTGACTTAGACTCCAAATTCTATAAACTAATCCAGGAGAGAGGAACGCTGAGAAATCAAATAAAAATTTCAAAATGCTGGGGCTGAGCAGGTGGCTCAGTGGGTAGGATCATTTGCTTCACAAGCATGTGGATCTGAGTTTGAATTCCCAGCACCCATGTACAAAACCAGGCATGTATGAGCTCGAATGTTCCTGCAACCTCAACAGGACATAAGGATGTGGCTGGCTGCCAACCTGGCTGCTCTAGGTTTAGTGAGAGGCCCTGTCTCAGTGGAATAAGACAGAATGAGAGGGTAGGACACCTGACGTCATCCTCTGGCCTCTGTGTACACAACCGCATGTACAAATTCAAAATGCAGCCCCTGCACCACAACCTGTACTGTTCAATCCACCTGCACCAGCACAGCAGTGAAATCCTGGGCCTCCCCACTCCTCCACCACAGCCAGGGCCCTGGCCAGGATGTGCTCTGTCCTCAGCAGTGACAGCAAAACCTTGGAAATTTCTAAACCCTATTCTACAAGGTATCTACCAGATACAGCTGGAGTGCTGACATCAGTCAAGCTCTGTGTCTTCCGCCCTCTACACGGTGACATCGATTGAGGTTTCTTCCTTTTCTTCTCTAAAAGGTGACCTAGCAAACCAGCAAGAGGCAGGGGAGCTGCCACCGAGGCAGGGGCAGGGACAGCATGGGGGCTGGAGCAGCATCTGAAGCACAGAGCAGACCAGGATGGTATTAGGAAACCAAGCCACCACCAGAACTAGAGTCTATAGAGGGACTCAGACCTTCGTGCGAACCTGGGCGACTGCCTACAAAAGTTAAAGATTTAAAGAGGCTTAGCGGTCCCCTCACACAACAACTGAAATATGAAGGGTAGAGTCAAAAAGTCACTTGTTCCCAGAACCAGGAAAACCACAATATGAGTTAGAAAAGAAAACTGATGCCGGTACTGACAGGAATCAGATGTTGGGATGATCTGATGAGGACTGTAAAGCACCCATCAGAAAGGGGCCAGATGATCAGTTACAAATTCTCTTGAGATGAGGGGCTGGAGAGATGGCCTAGCAGTTAAGAGCGTCGACTGCTCTTGCAGAGGACCCGGTTTCGATCCCCAGCACCCACATGGTGGCTGAGAACCGTCTTTAACTCGAGTTCCAGAGGAATCCGACGCCCTCTTCTGACCTCCGCGGCATTGCACGACACAGGTGCACAAACCTACATGCAGACAGTACATTCATACACATAATAAATAAATAAATAAATAAATAAATAAATAAATAAATAAATTTTCTTGAGATGAAAGAAAGAAAGAGAGAGAAAAGCTAGAGAGCGAGAGAGTGGGAGGGAGGGAGGACTCAGCAAAAGCAAAGAAGCTCTAAATAATGGAAATTATAGACTCCAAAAAGCATAAGAACTGTACCCTAAAAGCTTACAGGATAACTTTACAGCAGAGTGGAGATGGCAGAGGAGAGAATCATGAAACTTGAAGACAAACTGACAGAAGTTACTCAGTCTGAATAGCGGAGAAACTACTAGATTGAAAACAACAGACTCAGGACTGTGGTATTAGAATAGTTCTCTTTTATCTGCAGTTTCACTGTCTACAGTTTCAGTTAACAATGGTCAATGGCAGCATGAAAACATTAGATAATTTTTGTAAACAATTCATAACTTTTAAATTGCATGCCATTCTAAGAGGCATGATGAAATCACATGCCATCCTGTTCCAGCACAACCAGGACATGAAACATCCCTCTGTCACATCCTACCTGCCCATTAGTCACTTAGCAGGCTTCTTGGGTATCAGGTATACTGTTGTGGTATTGCAGTCTGTGTTCAGGTAACCTGTGCACTATTTAATAATGGCTTCAAAGTATAAACTTGTGTTATAGGATATTGTTAAAATTGTGCAGCTTGGTTAGTTTCTTTACTTACCTCATTGTGCCTAATTTGTAATTTATAAAGCTTTACCATACGAATGTATGGATAGAGGGAAAAAACTACAGTATATATGGAGTTTGGTGCTATCTGAAGTTTTAGATATTGATACTGGAAGTCTTGAAACACATCTCCTGAAGACAAGAGGAAACTGTCTAGAAAACAATTCATATCGTAAGAATTCCAGAAGGCAGGGCTGGAGCGATGGGTCAGCAGTTAAGAGCACTGGCCGCTCTTGTACAGGACCTGGGTTCTGTTCCCAGCACCCACATGGAGGCTAACAACTGTAACTGCAGTTCCAGGGGATCTGCTGCCCTCTTCTGGCCTCTGAGGACATTACATGACATGGGTGCACTTACAAACATGCAGGGAAAAGTCAGATGCATAAAATTAAAATAATAATTAAAATAAAAAAAAAAGAATTCCAGAGGGTGAGGACAAGACTTTGGGACTAAAAAAGTATCCACTGGATAACTGAATATCTCCCAGACTTAGTGGAAGGCACCAGTCTACAGATGCAAGAATTGGGGTGACGTACAAAGAGACACACAAGACAAGTCATAATTAAACATCTTAAACCAAAAGCAACTTAAAACATTTTGAAACAGCTAAAGGGAAAGGATGAGCAAAGGACAACAGATAACACTGGACTTCTCATCTGAAAAAAAAAAACAGGCAGGGGGAAGGGGAACGGGGAAGAACTGCAAATCCTGAAGCCTCTAGTGAAGCTGTCCTTAGGGAATGAATGGAAAGAAAGGACACCGCAAGTGAAGGCAATGTGGTGGGTTTGGGGGCAGCAGACTCACCTTTAAAGAATGACTAAAGGAAGCTTCCAGAACCAAAGAAAATGACATCTGAACCTTCCAAAAGGAAAACAAACAAGGGGGTAGGAAAAAAACAGACAGGTTTTCTTAATCACATTTTATAGTTAAAGTGGGATCATCTTCCGTGGCACCACAACATATAAAATCACATTTTAAGTAGATAAGGACTTGGGGGTGTGGCTCACTGGTAGCACACTTGCCTAGCACATGAAAAGCCTTATGCTCCATCCCCTGAATTACAGGGGAGAGAATGGGGCAGGTAAAAGGACATACATGATAACATGACACCGGTAGGTTGTGATAAGTTACTTACAGACATGGTAAAACACAGAATGTGAAAACTATACAACATGATACAACTAAAACAACTTTTTCTTTTTTTTGGTCTTTTTGAGACAGGGTCTCCCTGTAGCCCCAGCTGTCCTGGAACTCACTCTGTAGACCAGGCTGGTCTTGAACTCACAAAGATCCTCCGCCTGCCTCTGCCTTCCAAGTGCTAAGATTAAAGGCATGCGCCACCACACCCGGCCTAAAACAACTTTATAAATTCATCATAATACAGGTCCAAAACATGTCTAAACAGTCAATGGGAAGGCAAGAAACAAAACAAAACAAAACAAAAAATAGCAATCAGAGGCACAGTAAACAGAGGGAATACACAGAACATAAAAATTTAAATGATGGACTTAGCTCCAGGATCTCAGTAGTTGCTTTAAACAAAAGTGGTCTGAATACGCTAATTAAGAGAATGACTAGAACAGCAAATAAAAAAAATCATGACCCGACTACATTTCATCAGAACTCACATCAAACCTGACACAGGTAACTCTTACAGCTTGAATATGGTATGCCCAGGCTCCTGTTGTTGGGGACCGGTGGACAGCTGCTGAGCTTTGGGGAAAGAATTGGATCCTGAGGGCTCTGGGCTGGGGGCAGGGGTGGGGGGCGTTATACTTAATGGATTCACACTATGATGTCACTGTTGGGATGTAGAACCTACTCAGAGGACACAGGCCATTGGAGGCTTGCCCTGGGAGGAGGTATGTTAGCTACCCTGTGGGTGCTGGGAATTGAACCTGAGTTCCCTGTAAGAATAGCCAGGGCTCTTAACTACTGAGCCATGTCTCCAGTTCCAGGGGGAGACAATGTCCTAGAAAAAAAAATCTAGAGCACCTAGAATAAATGGAACTTTATCAACTGTATAAAGAAAAGATACAAAACCTTAGCTAACAACATACTTAGTGGAGAAGATAAATATGCTTTCCTTAACATACTACAGCAAAATCTAGCCATCAGGAAGACAGGAAAATCTGGACATAGTAGCACATGCTTTTAATCCCAGCTCTTGGGAGGCAGAAGCAGGTGGAGCTCTGTGACTTTCAGGCCAGCCAGGGATACACAGTGAGACCCTGTCTGAAAAAAAAGAAGGAAGCTAGACCAGAAAGTAAAGAATAAAGCTGTTTTCATTCACTGGTGACGTAATTGTCCTCATAGGAAATTCCAAAGAATGTACAAAAAAAAACCATCTAGAACCTAATACTTGTGGTCAGTAGGAAAGGTTTCCAGATAGAAGATTTACATGCAAAAATCTACTGTATTTGTATATGCTGACAAGTAGACACTTAAATAAAATACATAAAATTGCAAATGAATCTAGTTATGCTGAAAGTATGTTGAGTACTGTGATAGATCATTATTTATGCAGTTAAATAGCATAGTCAATAAGGAGATCTTCTGGCAGGTCTAATGTTTCCACAGCAGCAAATAAATTAGTGGTATTACAAGATGTCTCCAGTGTATTCTGTGATGGTGCTGAAAATGCGTTAAAACTATAGAGAAGAGGTGGTTATATGGTATTGTTAAGAGAACTAAATGCCACTGAATTATACATTCCGGAGTGGTTGATTTGTATATCATGTGAGTCTCATCTTGGGCAAAGAAAATGATAACTGGAGAGAAAAAAAAGGTCTTCCCAATAAACAAACAGAACATGAAAATATCTGGCAGCCAGGCATGGTGGCACATGGCTTTAATCCCAGCACCTGGGAGGCAGAGGCAGGTGGATCTCTGTGAGTTGAAGGCCAGCCTGGTCTACAGAGTGAGCTCCAGGCCAGCTGGGACTAAAGTGAGCTCAAAAAGACCACCCCCCCCCAAAAAAAAAGAAAAGAAAAGAAAGGAAAATACTTGGCTTGGTGGTAAAGGTGCAGCTGGGACTGTACCTGTCTTGTCTTAGTTTCTGTGACTTCTGTTTCTTGTGACTGTGATTGTATTTCAGCTCAGAGTTCAAGGTCACGGTTCATCATGGAGGGGGAGGTAAAGCAGAGGAGCTTGAGGTAACTAGTGACCTTGCATCTGAAGTACAGAAACAAAGAGCAGTGGATCCAGCACACAGATGCTCAGTCCCCTTGTCCACCTGTGTAGTCCAAGATCCCGGGCAGGGGATGGCACCACTCACAGCAGATGAGTCTTCTCACCTCAACTAACACAATCACGATAACCCCTCACAGGTGCGCCCAGAGCCCATCCCTGGGGTGATTCAGGATTGCGTCAAGTTGACAATTAGTCATGAGCAACATGCTATCCCAATCTCTTTTCTTTTTTCTGATAACACAAAATGACAGACCAAATAAATTATAGAGCCCATGGTTTTCTCTCTCTTTCAGTTTTTATTTTTGTTGTTGTTGTTGTTTTGTTTTGTTTTGTTTTGTTTTTGACAGTTCCAGCTGGCCTGGGACTCACTATGTAGACCAGGCTGACCTCAAACTCACAGACATCTGCTTGCCTCTGCCTCCCAAGTGCTGGGATTAAAGGCATAAACCACCACACACTTTGCACTTCATGCTTCTCTTTTAAAGTTGAGGGGCCACATTCAAAATGGCAAGAAGTGCTATGTTTCTTTCCAACCTGGTTCATGGGACAATTCTTTGAGTTATTTGCACAGATATGTGAGTAGCACCTGGACCAGAGAATTAGAATCCCTACCCAAGAGGAGAGGGTGACAGGACCATAGGAAGAAGGGACTTAGATGCCTAAATCACTACCAGGAAGACAGTCTCCTGCTGACTAGGAATGTTCTCAGTAGAGTACGGGCATGGAATGGTGTGTTAAGCCACAGAAAGTTTGTATGTATTTGTCAGAACAGACAGCATTGCCATGAGCCAAAATGTTCTTATTTCTGCTTAAAGAAATTTGAGTCAGATTTCTATTCTAGGAAATGAGTAACTCCTAATAAATTAGAAAGTGGCCCATCAGTCAAGGTCTATATGAGGGAACCTGAAATGTCTGTCACTTGGCTTCTGAGCGAAGCTCTGTGGCATGGTCATCTGTAGGACCCATATTCTCTGAACCTCTTCAGACTTTTGCTTTCTGTCTCCACTGAGGTTCCCTGTAGATTCTGGGCAAACTATGGCCCATAGAGAAGTCACCCTTGGGGCCACAGTCCAGTGGAAGGACCCTGTGTGTGTCCTGGAGGTGCACACCAGTCCTCAACTACAGTTTGCTGTGGGGGTGTTGGGGGAGCCTGCAGTCAGGATGTGTATTAGTCAGGATTCTCTAAAGGAACAGAACTGATAGAATGAATATACACTAAAGGGGATTTATTAGATTTATTGGATTGGCTTGCAGGACACTGACTAAGGTAGTCCAACAATGGCTGACTCACAGAGAGGCTGAGAATGCCCAGTCCGTGAGGCTGGAAGTCTCTGCAGTCCTGATCTGACACTGAAGGCCCAGAGGAGACCTGAAGAGCCACTGGTCTTGGGTCCAAATTGGAAGTCCAAAGCTGGGTCCCAATATCAGCTAAGGAATGTGGCTAGAACAAAGGAGACAAACTTTCCTGTGAGGGTGAAGGCAAATTCCTCACAAAGGGAGGCAGAGGCAGGAGGACCTCTGAGAGTTCTAGGCTAGCTAGGGCTACACAAGTGAGACCCTGTCCCCTTCTCCCAACCCCACCCTGAAAAAAGAAAAAAAGGAAATTCCTCACAGAGACCTACCATTTAGTTGACAACTTAGATTAACCATCACAGGTTGAAAGAACAGTTTGGAGGGGAACCTAACAAGCCTGTCGTTACTGCCACCCACAGAGTCCTGCTTCTCTCAACGCTTAGGCCAATCTCTATAAAAAGCATATTTCGGGCTCCCCAGTTCAGCCTCTTGCCGTTATGCTAACACCCCGTATCTCATACTTTGGAGCAAGGTAAACAAAAATGCTCCTCACCCAGGGGCGTATTGGTGATTAACTGCCCGTAGGTGTTGGCATCTTGCAATGTTTGAGGTGGGAGGACGCTCCAAGTTTTTTCAGCATTGCCTCTTAATTCCAACCTCTGCCCTGCACATCAGAGCTGACGCCGAATTGCCTCCTGGTTGCTGGGGCCAAATTTCTGAGGGCCATGCTTGACTGACATAAATGCTCAAGCAATCAGAAAATCCTGGAGGAGCACTATAAATAAAATCAGGGTGTCCAAAACTGTCTGGAGTGTGTGTGTGTGTGTGTGTGTGTGTGTGCACGTGTGCACGTACACTGGATGCAAGTGTGTGGGTGCGTGTGTGCAGAGGTCAGAGGAGGATGCTGGGTATCTTCAAGCTTGCATAGGAAGTGCTTTTACCCATAGAGCCATCTCCTTAGCCCTCTGTCTAGAGGTCCCTACTCGTGCCCTCTGGATGGGACAGTTGGGCCCACTGGTTTAAATTTAGAGGTTCACTCATCTGAAATGATATCTGGTAGTGAAACATAGGTATATTATTTAAAATATGGTTCATATACTGTTCAAACAATTGTTTCAAGACATTCTCAGCACATGTATTAAGTCTTAAGAGTAAGCAGCCTTGGGGCTGGAGAGATAGCCTAGTGGTTAGGAGCGCCAACTGCTCTTGCAGAGGACCTGGGTTCGATCCCCAGCACCCACATGGTGGCTGAGAACCGTCTGTAACTCCAATTCCAGGAGAACTCCAGTTCCAGGGGAATCCGACGCCCTCTTCTGACCTCTGCGGCATTGCACGACACGGCTGCACAAACCTCCATGCAGACAATACATTCACACAAATAAATAAATAAATAAATAAATAAATAAATAAATAAAAAATAAAAAAAAAAAAAAAAAAAAAAAAAAAAAAAAAAAATTCTAAAAAAAAAAAAACTTAAAAAAAAAAAAAAGAGTAAGCAGCCTTTAGGAATTAGGATATCCCAAGTTTGGACTTCTAGTCTGGGGAATAATTATCTAGTAATTGAGTTTGAGATCTATCTCATTTTGTTTTGTTATTTAAGGCAGAAGCACTGTAATTAATCCAAACGCTTACCTTTTAGGGGTGTGGTTGGCTGGAAACCAGGGTAAGACACACGTTTTCTTCATGCCTTTCTACTTTTCAAGTTCTCTTTTCTTCCCAAATCCATGACTAAATTTTTGTTGTTGTTATTCTTTTTGAGACAGGGCCCCCCTGTAGCTGCAGCTGGTCTGGAACTCACTATGTTGACCAGGCTGGCTTTGAACTCACAGAGATCTGCCTGCCTCTGCCTCCCAAGTACTGAGATTAGAGACATGTGCCACCGTCCGGCAGACTAACCATTTTTTTAAAGTGAGGATCTAACCCAGAGTCTTGTGCCCAACAGGCCAGTGCTAACCCACTGAGCTATACTCCAAACCAACTAAGTACTTGCATAACAATGAAAAGCTGGCTTAATCCTTGAAATTGTGACACACACTTAAAAAACAGAAATAGACTTGCTGCCTCACCCCTTCTGATCAGTCTTCAGGGAGCACGCTGAGCTTGGAGTAGGAGTGCTCCCTGTCTCCCACTTCTATAAGGCTTCCAGGCATCTTCTCCTGACTCTACATACAGGAGGGAAACCATGACAAGGCTGGGGGGGGGGCTGTAATGCAGGAGATCTGATGCCCAACAGACCTTAGCCCTATGCCTCTCCTATGCCTCTTCCTGCCTTTCTACCCCCCCACCATCATCTCCATTTTCCCCCCTCTGCCTACTCCTCTCTTTCTTCCATATGTTCTGTTGATGAGATTGACTCCAACCAGGGGGGTCAGGGAGTGAGGTGGTAGGTGGTGGGGGAGGAGAGGCATGCAACTTCTTCCTGGCCAGAGGATAGCATTCTCCTGAACATGGTATTTGGTTCAGGGATGGAAATGAAAGTCAGGCCTGGAACATGTATTGACTGTAGAGCAAAGCTCTTTATTGCCAGGCTTGAACACACTGTCTTTATGGGAGTTGGCATCCACTCAGTATGATGCCTGATGATGCGGTCATCACAGGAGTGAGTAGAGCTTAGAATGCCTAGCTCCCAGATCAAGCCACACCTGAAGCTGACATATTTTTCCCAGCTTTTAAAGCTATTTGAGACAGCAATTCCTTTTCTTCCTTCCTTTTTCCTTAATGCTGTTGGAGCTGAATTTTGGAACAATTCAAGTCTAGTACAGTAAAGCCAGAGACAATGTGACTTGGACCTGCAGCTTTATCTATTAAACCAGACCCTGTCCGAGGGAAACAAAGAGGCTGTGAGTCCTGGGAGATCGATGGCCGGGATATATTAATGCCCTTGGCACTTCACAAGGGAGAGACTTGTGTTGTTGATGATGGACCCTGGACACCAACCCTCTATTTCTACAGTGGACATGTCAGACCTTCAGAGCAGAACAGGTACAACAGGGTCCATATTTCAGGCTCACTAAGCAATCTCTGGTATGGCTTGGCTTTCTTTGTGGTTACCAACCAAATTCTGGTTCCATAGGAGTTCAGGTAATTTTGCAAAAATGTTAGATCTGCTGTCTTGGGCGGCTTCCATGAATTTTTCCTACCGTAATCAGTTTAGACACTACGGTACGTTTCTGGGGCTCCTGGCACTCGTGGGCTATTCTGCCTTGATGGTTCCAAGTCCAGCAGTGTCTGTACATGCATGCAGTTGTTCCCTACATCATGTTTCTATTTTTTTCTAATATTTTATTATTTTTATTTGTACAAGTGTATTGCTTGCATGTAGGTTGGTGCACCTGTGTCCTGCAATGCCCATGGAGGTCAGAAGAAGGTGTTGGAGTCCCCTGGAACTGGAATTACACATGGTTGTTAGCTGCCATGTAGGTGCTGGGAATCAAACTCAGATCCTCTGCAAGAGCAGTCAGTGCTCTTAACTACTGAGCCATCTCTCCAGCCCCTTGTGTTTCTTTTAAATCCAGACTGGGCCTTGACGGAAGGAATAGGCAGGAAGTGCTTTGCCTTGGAAGACCTGGGGTACTTCCTTCCTTTTTGAGTCCTGGGTTGCCCTGTGAGAACTGGAGGGTCCACCTCCAATTGGATATCACCAGAAAGGCAGAAGAGGGAGGGGCCTTATTAAGAGACACTGAAGCCCAGCTAGCTGAGCATCTGCATCCTGAAATGCAATAAGACTATTGCACAATGCAACTAAGATTTTTGTTATGTAACTAGGCTTTTCCCTATAGGCATGGGGCCAATCACCAAAAGGTTGCTCCCTTTGGGTAGATGCATTACAAAAAGGGACCCTCGTCTCCAGGCTGAAGCACAGGTTGCCAGGGCACGGTACTGGAGTGGGAGAGGCCAGCAGGATGCCTGCCACACCCTTTCTTTGTACAGAATGGGCGCTGAACAGCTCCAGTAGCCTAGGGGTTGGAGGTTCTGGAGGGATGTCTCGGGTAGCTAGTCTGCACCTGTTCTTACTAACTCCTGTGTGTGCCAGGCTTTTTCATTGCCTTACTCTTTTCCTATGTTCCATGGCACTAGAGGCTTAGACTGTGCTTAAGGCCCTGACAAATGGCAATACAGATCTCAAGGGAATGCTGGGTGGAGGTGAGGATGAACCGAACAGAACATTTGGTTCTTGGAAGAGCTTTTGTCCCTCAGTCCTTTGCTTGGCCAATTCTCTGTGCCTCAGGCAACAGCCACCCATTTCTCAAGAAAGACTTGAGAGAGCTGAATGTGTTTCTTGTTAGTTCCTAGAACCCATCTCACTCTCTTTTCTTCTCGGCTGATTTTCTAGGAGAAAGCCAGGAGTACATCCTAGTTTGCCATGGAGGCAGAGGCAACGGGATACCTTTCCTCCACACCAAACCCTTCAGTATACATCTCCAACGTTGGGTGTTACTCTTGCCTATAGACTGTGAAGCTTACTCAAGACAGGGTGGAGTATGATTCATCCTTCCGCCCAAACTACCAGTCGACCAGTCAACTAATATTTCCTGATGCAAGCATCATGAATCAGGCCATTTCTTTCTCATCTTACCTGCAACCATCAGTTTTGCCCTAAATAGAATAGATCTTAAGTTTTTGAACGTGGCTAAGGATTATTACTTAAGCTAGGAACCCATTACCAAAACTGTCCATTAATTAATTTCTTTCGGCATAGTTAAGGCAAGAACAGTTATTGAACTGTTCAAGTTTGTTTCTGTATCTGGGTAGATTAAAATACTGGCTATGGGGCTGGAGAGATGTCTCTCCGGTTAAGAGCACTGGCTGCTGTAGCAGAGGACCCAGAGTTGATTCCCAGCACCCACATGGCGGCTAACAACCGTCCTTAATTCCAGTTCCGAGGAATCCGATGCCCTCTGCTGTCCTCCGTGGGCACTGCATGACACGAATGGACTTACATGCATGCAGGGAATACACTCATACACATAAAATAAAAATAAATAAAATAATTAAAAAATATTTTTTAAAAAGTCTGAGAGCTGATGTGTTCCCAAGTGATGGAGAGCCCAAGGGCTAAGGTAAGGAAAGGGAACAAAGAGGAGGAAGGTCAAAGAAAAAGTGGACATAAAAGTGAGCGAGAAACAGAGTGCGTTAGCTGAAACCGAGGAGGAGCGTTAGGAAGGAGAGAAAATAGAAGGTACTAAAAGAGAAGCCAGCAGAGAGGGAAACTGGGAACCCTGGGCGGCCGGAGCGCGCCGGGCCGGCTCACTGCAGCGCCACGCGGGGTCCGGAGGCGGGGCTTCAGCAAAGTGCCTCCCCCGCGCCTGCCGCAGGGTGGTCTCGCCCAGCCCTGGTAGCCAATGGGAGGCCGGGATGTTGGAGAGGCGGCGGCCTGCCCAGCGCTCGCTGGCTAGGGGTGGGAGGGGGACGGCGGTGGCCGCCATGATGCTTGTTTGCTTTCAATGAAAACGAGGGGGGCTCGGAGGAGGAGGCGGCGGCGGCGGCGGCGACGGCGGCGCGGAGGCGAAGGCGGCGGCGGGCGCGGCGCGGAGGGCGAGGCCAGGGGCCAAGACAGCGGGACGGTGTAGCGGCGGCGCGGCGGGTCGGGGCGGCCGCTGCGCGGCGGGGGAAACAAAGAGCGGCGGCGGCGGCGCTGCAGCAGCGGGCGGGACTGGTATGGTGGTTCCACAGGGCAGACCGCGCTGCACTCACCGGGAGGAGGCGGCGGGAGCGGCGGAGGAAGGCGGCGCAGCTCAAGAGGTGAGCGCGACGGGTCCGAACAAGGCCCGGTTGCTGCCCGCGCGGCTCCCGCAGCGTCCCGGGGCCAGGCCGCGGGCCCCCGGCGCCCTGCGCGCTCGGCCCCTACTCGGTAGTTTTGTGAGTGACGCCTGGGGCCCCCTTCTTGTCCCCGGCGCGATCCCGTGGGTCCCTCGCGGCGCGCCCCCGCGTGGAGTCCCGGGGCTCCGCTGAGGCGGGGGGGCGTTGATTGACGGCCCGGGCGGTGGAGGGCGCCCTGGCTTTCGGATCCCCCTTAACCCCCCCCCCCCCGGGAACTGGTCGCCTCTCCCCCCCGCCCCCCAGACGTGCCAGGACGGGTGCCAACTTTGAAGAAGTGGTGGTGTGGGGCGGCGCACGGCGGAGTGTAGAACTCCGCACTCGGAACTAGAACTCCGCACTCGGTGGGCGCGCTCACCGCCCTGCTGTTTACCCTATTCCCCCCAAAACTTAAAGTCAGTTTAACGCAGGTGTTTATTGTTAGGGGCGGAGCGGATTGTGTGGCCCAAGAAGCAGTTAACCAGATGAAGAGATTATTTTACGCTGTAGTCAGGACTCCAGGACTAATCTCGAAGCACTTTTCTCCAGTTTAATCCAGTCACACCTAGTCTAAAATTTTCAATTCCTGTCTTTATTTTCTTTTGTAACTTTCTGTTTTCCTCCTTGATCATCAATTCTTGTAATATTTCCTTTTAACTGTTACTGCAAATGACAACATTGTGAATGATCATCTTCACCTTCTTGGCTACGTGTTACTGTGTGAAGCAGACATTCAAAAATAATCTGCTTGACTTAGAGTTTCAGTAATTACTTGTTTTACACGCGGATTGTCTCTTGATAGCTGGCTGTAGTGTTGCTTGTGTCTAGGGTTTTAATTTTGGAGAAGAATGAACATGAATAAATTAAAAATAATTTGGTATTTATTTTTATTTTCCAGACTACACTAGAATTCACCACTGTTTTCTACACTATGCTAGAAGTCACTATTCCACAACAGTTCTGTATAGAATTCACTATTCCACAACAGTTGTGTAGTCAGTAGAAGCTGATGGGGACATTGAACAAAAGGTTTCTGAAGACTTTTTTTTTTTTTGGTAACTACTGTTAAGACAGTTGCCAGTCTTCAGAATGTGCTTTTTAGAATAAATTTTAGAGTTCACATTGCATTAGACTGGTGATCTAGTCCAGTTGTTGTACTTTAAAATACTTGAACAGCTGCCATGAGGAAACTGTAACAAAGATTAAAGTGACTTGATCAAGATATAGTTCTGAGGGGAAAGTTCAGGTTTTATGTGTTTGTGACAGCGTATATTAAGTATTATGTAATTATTAAACATTCTTTGGAGGCAGAAGAGGTGTTCTAACCAGTGGATACTATTTGAGGTAGAACAATCTGGTCATTTCTTAGAATGTGGTAAGATGCTTGTTAGCTTGGGCATAACAAGTATGTGACAAAAGACATTTTCTTGTCAGATCAAAAATTCTTTTTTGGTCTTTTTGAAACAGGGTCTCCCTTTAGTCCCAGCTGGCCTGGAGCGCACTATGTAGACCAGGCTGACTTTGAACTCACAGAGATCTGCCTGCCTCTGACTCTGGAGTACTGGGATTAAAAGTCCGCACCACCACGCCTGGCTTCAGACTGAAAATTCTTGTTGAAAGTCAATCCTCGTGTAATTACAAGTGTGTCTTGATTAGTGGGTGATGTAGCCTATTCAGTTTTTAGGCATTTTCAGATTTCTTAAGTATTGCTGGGAAAGTAGAACTACTTATTGTTGGGAAATTTCAGTTTCTGTTGAGCAGACCTGAACTTGGTTTGCAGACCTTGGTTCTGACTACAAGGTTCTGAGTACAAATGGAGGTGTTGTAGGAATTTGCCTGCTGTATGTGTGGGTTTGACCAGTATTTTGTTTAATGCTTGGACATCCCACTATACCCATGGCAGCTTATGTTCTGTAAACAGTTTTACATAGTGTGGCAGAGAGTATCTGTAAAAGGTATTTGTCACTTTCAAAATGCTCACATATATATTCAGTTAAAAACCTCTGCTTTACTAAAGAAAAGACTTGGGTTTCTGAGTAAGTGGTACGATATACACTGCTGTGATTAGAAAAGAAAGTTGTAATTTTAATTTTCAAGTCTTTTAGTTTCTACATCTTTTGTTGATGCACATTTTCCCTTTAACTGCTGCTCACATTATGGAGGTAATACCACAATGGAATGTAAGAAATGCCTACCAAATAAATCATTATTGTAGTATATGCATAGTGTATGTGCACCTAAGTACATGGATTTCGATGTTTGAACAACAAGTAATTTAAAAAGAAAAGGGTTATTGCATCTAAGGTAGAGGCTCATTGAGGCTGCTGCATAACTTTACCCTTCTTTGGGGCTTTTCTCTTGTCTGGATTTTCGTAGAGGTGGACAGTGGGAACTCAAAGATGAACACGTCCAATTTCTGCCTTGTCCTGCATAGGATACAGAGTGCTCAGAGGAATAAAAAGAATGTTTAAACTTATGGAGGGTGTGGTGCCAGTTTATAAAAGGTGACACTTACCAAGTTGGGGAGGCAGTGGGTCCCCCAAACAAAAGGAACACTGAGTGTAGTGAGGTGTCAGGTGTTGGGATAAGGCCAGTGGTAAGATGTCACTGGAACAGTGGGCTTGACTTGAGGGCCTAGATGTGTCTGGCCTAGATTTTGAAGGAGTGTGCTTGCTGAGGGGGGATAAAAATATCTTTAGCAAGGAACAAAGTGAGTTGAAGATCAACTTGGTATCGTTGTGGGGATAGAGTAGAGACTGCAAGGAAGAACGAAGCACATAAATACTGTGGTGTTAGTCTCCAAGTCTGTGTTCAACTTGGGTTTAGTGGCTCCTTTTGCAATGGGCTTGAGAGCTCTGTAATACAAGATCATGTAAAATAAAAGCATCTGTATGTTTTAGAAGATGTTAAAAGCAGTAAAAGCCCTAAAATGGCTTACATGGAAGTTCAGATTTGTGAAGTTGGCTTCTGAGAGGCATACGCAGGCTAAAGAATGTAAATGGGAAAATCGGCCCTGTGCTCACCAAAATTAAAGCATTCGGGCTGTTAGGAATATTCTGATGGTTTGTTAGGATGTGGTCTTTAGACATTCTGTGAAATTTGGGGGCAAGGCAGGATTTTTTTTTCCTCTAAATTACTGGAATTGGAGTATTGCACCTGTATAGGGAGAAAATGGAATTGATGTACAGCATTCAAAAACATTTAAAAAAACAGGCACTTGGCCTGTCATGGTAGCCCACACCTTTAATCCCAGCACTTTGGAGGCAGAGGCAGATGGAGCTCGGTGAGTTCAAGGCCAGCTGGGAATAAAAAGGGAGACCCTGTCTCAAAAAAAAAAAAAAAAAAAAACCCAAACAGGAGCTTGATAAGAATGATAGCATGCTTTTTTTCACATTAATTGGTCAAGAAATAGATAAATACTACAATAACTGTGGTGCTTCGAAAAATGTGGTTTGAGCAGATGTTATGGTTTGCTGTGAATTACTGTGAATTAGTAGAGGAGTTATCTCAAATTGTGGGAAGTTGTCACACCAGAAATGAATAGGTGTGGTTCACAGCACTGGAGAATCCAACTTAGCTGGTTGGTGTTCTTGTATGGGTTTTGTGTATTTTTGTTTAGCTTAGTTCCGCTAGGGCAGTTTTCTGTCTTCATCTAGTGTTTGTTTATTTATTTTTAGACAAAGCAGCATATAAATGTGGGAAATGTGCAGTGTACTCAGATTGTTCAGTATTGTCAGTTATGTTCAGTTCTAAGTGGATTTACAGAGAGAAAGACAAATGAAAAATCGAGTATACATCAGGTTATATGATTAAAGGTATGTGAAGCATTTTGTGTGTGCTAGGAAGGAGAACCCAATTCTTCTTGGGAAACCTGAAGGACTTATTTCCTAGATATTTGAGCTGAATTTTAGACTAATAAGGGTTTGTCAGGTTGAGTAGCACATTTCAGGGAAAAGCAGCAGATGTCTGCAGGTAAATAAATTATATACAACTTAAACTGTGAAACAGTGCAAGAACAGGAATGATAAGTCATAGATGTCAGAAAACAGCTCTGGGCTCTTAAAGTGTTAGAACTACTGAGAGTTAGGTCTGTAGATACAGGTGGAGAAATGGTGCATGTAACATACGTAGGAAATGTGAAAATGGGATTAAAGAGGCTAGGGTACTGGGTTTAGAGTTTGTCGAGGTCTTTTTGGGAGAATAAGGACACCAGCCTAGAGCTGGTAGAAAAGTTAGCATACTCTATAATAATTTCGAAGCATAACAGAATTAGAGACAATCAGTGAACTATTACATAGGAGTCAATTATGCCTCAGAATTTCTGTAGTTTGCCAGGATGTTGCTTTGATCTTTTTTTTAAAATACTTTTAAAATTTTTTTATTTTTTTTTTATGTGTATGAATGTACTGTCTGCATGCAGGTTTGTGTACTCGTGTCGTGCAGTGCTGCGGAGATCAGAAGAGAGTGTCAGATTCCCCTGGAACTGGAGTTAAATACGGTTCTCAGCCGCCATGTGGGTGCTGGGGATCGAACCTGGGTCCTCTGCAAGAGCAGTCGGTGCTCTTAACCACTAAGCCATCTCTCCAGCCCCCCAGAATGTTGCTTTGTTTTAATTTGCAAAACAGGAAGAGGAGCAGAATTAGGCAAAATGTCAAGAGTTTTGAGTGGATATATCTAGCTAGACCAGTGTTGTGGGTACATTGTACATCAGTACATTGGATCATTGTGTAGTTGGCATTAGAAGTCAGGTCATCGCTTAGGAGCATTTGAACAGGTAGCTTTCACTTTTCCGGTGTTAGGAGTATTTGAATAAGTATCTTTCACTTTTCTGGGGTGGGGGTAAAAATCTCTTGAAAATCGGTGGAAGAGAGGGAAAATGTATACATGTGAAACTTACTCATGGACCATGCACAGATTAACATAGGGTAGGAAGAGGAGAGGATGGAGACAACATTTAGTTTTGGACAGGATTAAAGTAAAGTGATTAAGGAGTTTAACGGGAGAACAGGAAGTAGCAGTATTAAAGTAGATAGCTGAAGGTAAGAGGGTCAAAGGAGTTTTCATTGATGATAAATGGGGCCCAGATTTAGGGTTAGAATGTGGTCTGTAAATGTTCATAGAATTTGGTTAGTAGCTGAATACAAACAGCAGGTACTTCGGGGGGTCAGGGTGGTGGTAGTCATGAGATTGTACATGGGGCTGTGGAGTATGGAGAAGTTGAGATGAAGAGCACAGGCTGCTGTGTGGAAAACAGCACAGTAGAAGGAAAGGAGGTCTGCGTGGAGAGGATTCAGGTGCACATGTTCCATTGCCAGGTTTTTTTGTTTTTTTGTTTTTGGCCTTTTTGAGACAGGGTCTCCCTGTAGCCCCAGCTGGCCTGGAGCTCGCTCTGTAAACCAGGCTGGCCTTGACCTCAGAGATCCGCCTGCCTCTGCCTTCCAAGTGCTGGGATTAAAGATGTGCACCACCACTCCGGCCACCAGGTTTTTTTGTTTCCTTAAGTTCAAAATTTCAGGAAATAGGTTTCTAATGCATATTTCCTGCATACTCGTTTTCAAATGTTTCCCTAAGATGTCTGAAATACTTGAATTTTTATTTGGTCACAATTTTTGTTTGTAAAATTGGTTTCAAAAATGGAAAATATGTCATTTGTTAGTGGATTATTTTTTGTAATGTAAAATGGTAGAGTCCTTGGTTGCTAGAGGACCAAGTTTACTTTTCCCATTCCCTATGCTAGGTTTGTACTACTAACTATATTCAGCAGCTAAAAGCTTTTGTATTTTATTTATTTATTTATTTATTTATTTATTTATTTATTTATTTATTTATTTATTTATTTATTGGTCTTTTCGAGACAGGGTCTCCCTGTAGCCCCAGCTGTCCTGGAACTCACTCTGTAGACCAGGCTGGCCTTGAACTCACAAAGATCTGCTTTTGTATTTTTAACATTAGTTGCAGCTTTACATGTAGAACAGTAGCAAAGAGGGAACCCCTGTAGTCCTCTTTTTGAGTGCTAAATGCAGAGACTTAAATTGGGTAGTGGCTCCATTGTATCTTAAAAGAGTGTTACTGATGCAGTCGAGGTAAGCTCAGTGGTTTGGGAATAGATTTTTAGTAAGCATGTTTTGAGTAAGAGTTGTTAGGTGTAATAAGAATTTTTGCTAATTAAAGACCAAAAAGAAGCCAGGCATGGTAGTGCACGCCTTTAATCCTAGCACTTGGGAGGCAGAGGCAGGCAGATATTTGTGAGTTCAAGGCCAGCCTGGTCTACAGAGTGAGTTCCAGGACAGCTGGAGCTACAGGAAGACCCTGTCTCGAAAAGACCAAAAAACAAAACAAAACAAAAACTAAAAAGAAATGAAGCGATTACTTAATAAAATTAAGTTAAAATTTTACTTACACTCAGCCTATTGAGAAGTGTCGTTCTTCCATCAGCTTGTAAGCAAACACTACAGCATCCTGAAGCTCTATCTGGTGAAGACAGCTGCCGTGTTTTAGACTGATAGCTTCCTTCATTGCCATAAGATTTTTGAAAATGAAAACTGGTTTACTTCAGACAGCTAAAGAATTGTTATTTAATTGTTCCTAAATCTAGGAAAGCTGTAGAAACTCAAAGTTGAAAGGCTTGTAGTCCTAGAAAAGGATGTTTCTGTTTCATGTTAATGTTAATGATGCATGGCACTGTGTTCGTATGTGTCACCTCACTTAACCCTGACACCAAAATTGTAAGGTAGACACCACCATTTGAAAAGTGAGGAAATTGGAGCCTTAAAGACACAGATAAACACACTGCAGCTATAACTTACTGTAGGTCTGTCTGCTGCCAGTTTGTATTCTTCCTGTCTACTCTAATCCTCACTTTGTCTTCCTGTCACACTGTCATGTAGTGGCTCGGAATGTATATTTAATGTAGATTTGACAGTATAGGGAGACTCTTGCTGGGCCAAATTTATAACCACTTATACTAGGGGCTAGTCATAGTGACAGAGTTTTTTGTTTGTTTGTTTTTTAGGTTAAAAAATTATTGATTTGATTTTTTTTGTCTTTTCGAGACAGGGTCTCCCTGTAGCCCCAGCTGTCCTGGAACTCACTCTGTAGACCAATCTGGTCTTGAACTCACAAAGATCCACTTGCCTCTGCCTCCCTAGTGCTGGGATTAAAGGCATGAGCCACCACACCCAGCCTGATTTGATAATGTTATACAAATCATTTTGATCCTATTCAGACCATACCCACTCTGCTACCACCACCACCACCCCTTCGTGTCCTCTATTCCTGTCTATTGGGGTTTGTTTGTTTTTCTAAGGTCCGTTGAGTTTAAGCTGCCATCCCTAAATGTATCCTTGGATGTGGGTCTATACCCTGGAGTCTGGTCAGCCTACCAGGTGACACACCAGTGAGGAGAATTGACTCTCTCTCTCTCCCCCAGCAGCTGTCAGTTGTCAATAGATGCTAAGCTAGGGCTGGGCTTCCTGCCCACTTCCCCGTCCACGCTAGGCGCTGTCTGGCTTGGGTTTGCATAGGTCTTGTGCATGCTGTCATGAGTGCTGTGGGTTCTTTGCTAATATTTCTGATTCTCTTTCTGTTTATGGATCAAAAGCTTCAGTAAGATCCACATAACAGGGCTCTGTTGATCAAGAATTCAGTCCTAAAGTGTTTCACTGTTTGGAAATGGCAGCTACTTGCACAGCAGCAGTCACAAATGCCTTAGATTTCCTTCCCCTGGCTGGCCTGGAACTCACAGATATCTGCCTGCTTCTTCCATCTGCTGAGTGCAGGGATTAAAGGCTTGTGCCACCATGTCCAGCATAGTACTGGTTAATTTTTAAGTGTAAAAAGAAAGGGATCAGAAAAACAGCCTTGTCTTGGAGTATTAGGGAGAATTTAGAATTGACTACAGTGAGAAGGTTAGCTTGGGAAAGATGACACCTCTGAGATAAGCTAGGGGGGCTTTGTGGCAGCAGCAAAGTGTCTGGAGCATGAGTGTGAGCTCTTGGTCTTGTCAGTCTATTCTAGAGTAGTGAGGAAATAAAAGAGGGTGCAGCTTTGGAACTTGATTGTCCAAGGGTGAAATCCAGGCTCTATTACTTAAAGTATATAAGTTTGAGAAAATTATTTAAGATTAGGTGTGTCTTCCTCCATAAAATGAGGGTAGCTTTTATCATGGGTTGCTGTGAGAATTAAGATAGCACAGATATGATAGTAGCTAGTTCTCATTCTCTGGATTTTCCTTCCTTTGTATGTGTGTGGAGGATTGAGCATTGAGAAATTTCTGTGTTGAAAGTGCCTGATAGCCTTGAGAAGCAGTGAATGCTCTGAAAGCAGCTCCTAATCCTAGTTAGTATGTGGCAGTTGGGGGTGCAGCTCGTTTCATGATTACCCCCACCTGTTGTATATTTGCTACTATTTTATGTAAAATGTCATTAAGGTGAAGTTACATGGTTTTTCTCCTTGCTTCTTATCCCAGGCCATCCTAGAACCAATATTCCCAGTTCCTTTGGATTACAGGAGGAGTCTTTTAGTCTGGTTCCTCTGGATTTTGCCTCCAGCATTAGAAGCCTAGGTACTCGTTTCTTCACATTCCTGCCACAGCTTCTGCTGCTGGTTTTGGCACCTTCACCAGATATTTGCTTCTTTACTATCATAGCTAAACCCCTTGAGTTCATATAGACGTTGACTAAAGTATGAATTAACTGCCAGGCTTTCTTTTCAACAGAAAAAATTTAAAATACAAATGCATGGAGCCTATATTGTAGGTGAGTGTAAATATATTTTTAAAATTAAGGTAAGTTAAAAAAAATTAAGGTAAGTTAGTGAATACAGCAGGAGACTTAGTTTCAAGGTTTAGAATAACTTAGAGCAGGGAAATGTAAACTCCTATATTTGGGAGGGATAGGGAAGAAGATTAAACCATCCTTTTGAAATTAGATATTCAACTTGGCATTGGAACAATGGCTAGGGGCTTTTGTATCTGGGACATTTTCAGGACAGGAAGAAGCAGTAATATGTGCTGAGGCACAGGTTCGTGCAAGTGAATTAAGTCTATGCTGAGATGGGACAAGCCCAGAGAGGACAGATGGACCATCCTATTTATTCTAAAAATGAACCTGGTTCATTCTGTTACTTCACATATCTGCAGGCCTTCTATATCTGCAGACTCAACAAATAATGCACTGAAAATACTAGGAAAAAATTGTGTTGAACATGTACAGATTTTTTTTTTCTGGTCTTTATTCCTTAAGCAGTATAACAGTTGTATAACACATGGTATTAGATATTGTAAATCATCTAGAGATGATTTGGAGTATGGTAGGCTATGTTGTGGGTTAGAGGAAAATACTGATCTTTTTTTTTTAATATATTTTTTTAATTTTTTATTAATTTTATTTATTTCCGTATGTGTATGAATGCACTGTCCGCATGCAAGTCTGTGCACCCGTGTCGTGCAATGCCGCGGAGGTCAGAAGAGGGTGTCGGACTCCCCTGGAACTGGAGTTCTCCTGGAATTGGAGTTTCAGACGGTCCTCGGCCGCCATGTGGGTGCTGGGAATTGAACCCGGGTCCTCTGCAAGAGCGGTTGGCGCTCTCAACCGCTAGGCCATCTCTCCAGCAAAATACTGATCTTAAGGAGCTTCAGTATCTTGGGATTTTTGTATCCAGTTGGGTTTCTGGAGCTAATCACCCTGGAGCTAGTCCACTGCAGATGCCTAGGGACAACTGTATTTAACATTCCTTTTTATATCAGGTGCAGTGCCAGATTCAAACAAAATGTAGTTTTAGGACAGTCCCTAAGGATGGAATGTAGAATGGGTGAAGATAAGGGGAGAATAGAAGAAATAGATCTGAGACTGTGGGAATAGATTTGAGAATAGGAATAACTCAAGTAAGAGTGGAACAAATTGAAGCAGAATTGAGAAATTTGTGGGGTAAAATGGGTTAGAATTGGACACTGAAGCACTCATTTTTGACTTGGAAAATTGGATGACCATCATAAGAAGGACAAAGTGACCAAGATGGGAATTTCTTTTGTAGAATGATTGTTTTGATACTTTGTGGTTTTTTTTTTTTATTTAAAAAAAATTTATTTATATTGTATGAATGTATTGTCTGCATGTAGGTCTGTGCACCCGTGTTGTGCAATGCCGCGGAGGTCAGAAGAGGGTGTCGGATTCCCCTGGAACTGGAGTTCTCCTGGAATTGGAGTTACAGATGGTTCTCAGCCGCCATGTGGGTGCTGGGGATCGAACCCTGGTCCTCTGCAAGAGCAGTCGGCACTCTTAACCGCTAGGCCATCTCTCCAACCCTGATACTTTGTTTTACTAGCTGCTTTACTTGTCCCTTTTATACAACTTAGTTTGCTCTGTGACATTATTATGGGTTATAACACACTCACCATACTATCATCAGCTATTTATTTTATTTATTTATTTATTTATTTATTTATTTATTTTTATATTTATTTAGTCTTTTTGAGACAGGGTCTCCCTGTAGCTCCAGCTGTCCTGGAACTCGCTATGTAGTCCAGCCTGGCCTTGAACTCACAGAGATCCGCCTACTTCTGCCTCCCAAGTGCTAGAATTAAAGGTGTGTGCCACCACACCTGGCTATCATCAGCTATTTATAACAGCATTTTCAAAATCCATTCTTAGGATTGAAACTTTATTTTCTAGATAAGAGGCTTTCCAGAAGTGTTATTTTGTAGTTTGTTTCTGGTTTTCCACCAGGACATTTAAAGTAATTAGACACTTTGCCACTAAAGACGGTTCATAGATGAGGTTTATCATCTGTGCAGTGTGGTGGAAATCTGGCTAAAAAATGAGGAAACAAAACAAAAAAATGGAGACAGGGCCTCATTGTATCCAAGTCTGGTCTCAAATTCTGATCCTCCTGCCTTTACCTCCCAAATGGGAGGACCCAGTCCTGGGTCTGACAGTGTGCTTGATGACTTGGGAGTGGGACGGTTCAGGCTTTCAGGGAGAGCAGAAGTGCCTTACCTGGATTGGATTTGTGCAAAGTCAGTCAGGATTGCCCTTCAAAGGGGCCAGTGTGTTTTATTTATGTGGAAGACAACTACTACACTTGCTTAAAACAAGGTAAATATTTTAAGGAGTTGTGTGGTCGGCCTGCCATTCCTGGGCATAATTGTAATATAAAACTCCAGATCATTTCCATTAAAAAATAGTACTTGCCTAATTATCATGTTCACATGACATTTCAGAATGTCTTCAACATGTGGTGGTAGAAATTGTTAACTAAAAATTAGTGCCTGGTGACTTTTTTTTAATAAATAAAAGTAGGAGTTTGTTTTTTAATGTATACAATTTGATTTATTTCTTTATTTCTATTTTACAGTATCACCATTTGGGGTGGGCATGTATTTAAGTGATAGAGTGCTTGCCTAACATGTGCGTGGCGTGTGTGTATGCAAGGCTCTGGGTTCTCTGTCACTGTGACCCCCCCCCCCAATAAAGAAAAGTATGTAAGGCTCTGGGTTCTGTCTCTATCACTGTGACTCCTCCCCCCCCAATAAAGAAAATCATGATTTTCCTACTTCTGTTGAAAGTATGGTTTAGAACTCATTTGTTTATTTTGAAATTTGTAGACTTCTTTCATTGAGTTCTCACTGTAAGGTAAACTGCTTACTGAAGCTGTTGATTTCACAATGACTTTCGAAAAATAAGTGTCTTTAAAGGTGGGAGACTGAAGAGATAGATGGCTCAGTGGTTAAGAGCAATAGCTACTCTTGGCAGAGAACCTGGGTTTGGTTCCTAGCTCACAACTGCCTGGAATTCCAGTTCCAGTGGCTCTCAAATACTCTGGCCTGTAGGTACTGGGTGCACACGCATACAAGCACACACACACACACACACAAGATAAAAACAAATCAAATTTTTTTTTTTTTTTGTCTTTTCAAGACAGGGTCTCCCTGTAGCCCCAGCTGTCCTGGAATTCACACTGTAGACCAGGCTGGACTTGAACTCACAAAGATCTGCCTGCCTCTACCTCCCAAGTGCTAGGATTAAAGGCGTGCGCCATCACACTCGGCAAAACAAATCTTTTAAGACTGATCTTTGAAGGACAATCGACAGAAGTCTTTATTGTCGTTTTGTCTGATCTTACTTTGTGGGTGTATTCATGGTTCTAGTGCTGTGAAAACAGCTTGTGATCCACTAGCTAACCTTAGAAATACAGTTAGAATTCCAGAGCGCAGATGGCAGAAGTCATGGTTTAGAGACATGGAGCATATCTGAAGTATGTCAGTTTGTTTGCTGGTCGCATCAGAAGGTACAGAGAGAAGTATTGGGATGAAGTTGAAAAGGTAGAGAGCTCAGAATTCTAGAATCTTCTGCTCCGTAGTCAGACGTGGTATCCATTTCATCACTGGCCCCTGCTAGAACACGGAATTCTAAACTGGAGTTCAAATTTGTTTTCTAAGACATAGAGGTAGATTTTTTTTTCTTTTATTTTGTAGTGCAGAGGATGGTCCCATGGCTTGTGCATGCTAGAGAGGTGCCCTAACAGAGCTACGTTCTCATTCCAACAGATCTTAATCATTCCTTATAGCTAGTTAAACTTAACTTTTATAGTCAGAAGTCTGTGCTATAAGGATGACTCTTTAATGTAGTGTGATTAGATAACAACTCGGCTTTAGGAATAATTTTTAAAAATATTTTTATTTTTGTGTATGAATGTATTGCCTGTATGTCTGTTAAGTACACCTGTGTTATGCAGTCCCTGTCAGAGGTCAAAAGAGGGTGTTGGATTCTGGAACTGGAGTTACAGGCAGTTATTTGCTGCCATGTGGGTGCTGACAATTGAACCCAGATCCTGCAAGAGCAGCCAGTGGACCAACTCTCCAGGCCAGGAAGAATAATTTAAATGAGTACACAGATTAATTTTAATCTTAGAGTGTATGTACCAACTGTAAGAAACGAAGCAGTAAAAATAAAGGGTTAGAATGTGAGCATATGCTATACCATTTTTGTTGTCCTTATAGACTAAAAATTGTTGATTTTTCATTCCTAGCACCTGGCAAGAGTGCTTGACACATTAAAGATTCTAAGTAAATATTTTATGAATAGGCTGGGCATGGTGGCCCACACCTTTAGTCCCAGCACTTGGGAGGCAGAGAGTTCAAGGCCAGTCTGGTTTACATAGTGAGTTCCAGGCCTGGGGCTACAGGGAGACCCTGTCTCAAAAATGACTGGAAAAAAAAATCATGAGTGAATAGTGGCAAAAAGAAAACTCTCAAGAAAGCATGGTTCATCTATATTTAATTGTTTTTGGACTTGTCTGTGAAAACCTAATTCTGGACCCTAGGGAAAGAATAAGTCAGTTCATTAGAGAAATAAGATAGACATAACAGAACATTGAGAAATACAGGCTGTTGAGAGGAATGGATGTTGTATTCAAGGTGTGGTGTACACCAAGAGGGAATACTGAATTTGTGTCTTTGGGAAAGGCTTGTGAATGAGGAGTTTAGGGTAAAAGTTGCCTTTGATAAAGGAATTAGCATGTATTTGAAAGACTTTGTCATAAAAATAGGCTTCCTCTAATTAATTTGGAACTTGGAGTGGGGGACACATGGGCAAGTTGTTGAAGATGAGCAAAAAGCAAAGACCAGTGTGCAAGACTCTGAAGTTTGTGTTCTGGGTAGGCAGAAAGGCGCAGCTTAGGTTTTGAACAGAAGCATGCCATGAGCATGCCCCCATAGCACTGTCAGAGGTTGTTTAATAGTTGATGTTGAAAAGTGAGGAGGGTCTGTGTTAACCTCAAGTAGCACTGAAAATGGAGAGGGTGGAGAATCTGAGGAGAAAAGTCAGTAAGTAGGTTAGTGAAAAATTGGATGAGACCCTAGTGAAAGTGGGAAGAAATGAATTGTTACCAAGGTTAGTATATTATCACCCTTTCAGGTTTTGTCTTAGCTTTTGGTAGCCCTGGGTGAAGCCTGATAGAACGTTCTGCATAAGCGCTTATTTCCAGCTTTGCTTTGTTCCCTTTCCTCTGCCTCTTTTATTTGTCCCTTCTACCTGATTGGGAAAGAAAAAGCACAGAAGATGGAGGGGAGCTGGGGTTGTAGCTCAGTGGTAATGTACTTTCCTTGTGTGTGTTTGTAAGGCCTTGATGTCAGTCTCCTGTTAACACACATGCATACACACAAAGAAAACATAGCAAGTTTTGGTATTTATCAGCTAAGATTCGCTATAATTCAACCTCATTTCCCCTAAAAATATGACCAATTAGAAGACATTCAGTTACATTATTTAAGGTAGATATGGTATTATATTATCTGTAATCTCAGTACTTGGGAGACTAAGACAGGATTATGAGTTTGAGGTCAGCCTGGGCTACATAGCCAGATTCTATTTCTAGTAATAATAATTTGAGAGAGGCCTTAACAAAACCCACATTTTTATTTTTGGTCTTTTTGAGACAGGGTCTCCCTGCAGCCCCAGCTGTCCTGGAACTCACTCTGTAGACCAGGCTGGCCTTGAACTCACAAAGATCCGCCTGCCTCTGCCTCCCAAGTGCTAGGATTAAAGGCATATGCCACCACGCCCGGCCAAAACCCACATTTTTATACGCGGCCAAAATAACATTATTATATAATTCATTAATAGCTATTAAGCAGGCTTTAAGTGTTTATACTAATTGTCCACAAAATGTTTTTTGGTGTGTACGCGGGTTTGTATATCCGTGTGTGCATCCAGCCAGAGGACGTAAGTGTCTTGCCCTATCCACATCTATCTACCTTACTCTCTGGGGTCTCTTGGTGAATCCAGTACCAGGGTTACAGGTGCATGTCGCCACATCTCGGTGCTGAGGACCTAAACTCAGGTCCTCATGCTTGTGCACCAAGTGCTCTTACCCAGGGGGCCATCTCCCAGCCTGACCCACAAACTGCTTTTTATTGTTGACTTATAGACATTAATTGCATCTGATTATATCCCTTAGTTTTCTTCAGATCTAAAGTACTCCTGACACTAGCTGGCAGCAAATTGTTTTTTTTTTTTTAATTTTATTTATTTCCGTATGTGTATGAATGTACTGTCTGCATGCAGGTCTGTGCACCCGTGTCGTGCAACGCCGCGGAGGTCAGAAGAAGGTGTCGGATTCCCCTGGAACTGGAGTCCTCCTGGATTTGGAGTTTCAGACGGTTCTCAGCCGCCATGTGGGTGCTGGGGATCGAACCCGGGTCCTCTGCAAGAGCGGTCGGCGCTCTTAACCGCTAGGCCATCTCTCCAGCCCCCAGCAAATTGTTCTCCTACAGAAAGTCCCACCTTATTTTGTCTTGATTGCTTTTTTCGTATTGTCTGGCCAGGTGCTCATAGTTTTTAGGCAAGGTAAACATTGCTGTGTATTTCATACTTCCTTAACATTGTTACCCTGATACCTGTTTCTCCCAATATTAAGATCGCTACAGTCAGATAAGTTTATTCTCCTACTTAAAATTTTCTTTTTTTTTTTTTAATTTTCTAGTTTATGCTTGGGATAGTCTGCATGGCATTAGTACCTTAGCATTCTATTTAGTGCTAATGGTTTTAACCTAGATTATATTCCTTGCCTGAATAAGTTTATTAGGAGTTACAAAATGACTGTAACTTGCACATTGCAGTGTTGATTTTTTTTTTTTAATATACTTCATTTACATTAGCTATCTTGGTTTGTTTGAGGCAGGGTCTTGCTATATTGGCCAGGCTGGTCTTGAACCCTGGACTCAAGCAATCTTCCTGCCTCATCTTCCTAATTAGCTGGACTTAAGGCATGTTATATAAGCCACAATACCAGGCCGTATTAGCTACCATTCTTTAGTAAAATAGAAGTTTCTTTTAGGTGGGATTGTTTGATTCCTCTGAATAACCTTTCCCTTCTGAAGGGTAACATGGAAATTCCTCCCTTCCCACCCTCCCTCATTTTTGGGGGGTTGGTGTTTTTGAGTCTGTCTCCCTGTAGCCCCACCTGGCCTGGAACTCACTGTGTAGACCAGAATGGCCTTGAACTTACAGAGATCCTCCTGTTCCCAAGTGCTGGGATCAAAGGTGTGTGCCACCACACCCTGCGCAAATCTTCCTTTTCAGTTGTCAGTTTTCAGATTTGTCTATGACTGGTCTGTGTATTGGCAACACACATTTGCTTTCTCTCCCTCTTCTTGCCTTGGTGTTGCTTCTGTTCATTTTATTTCACCCTCTTTCTGCAGCACAAGTGGATCATGTTGAAGTACTCATGGTTTGATTATTTTATTTCATTGCAATTGTGATTCTTTTTGACAAATACTCACTATGGCAGTTGAAGAGGACTGTATTTTGTTGTGTTGACATGGTGGTCCGATTCATCTTTCTTTTTGACACTGAGGGTGCCTGAGATCCATGCTGCACATTTCTTGCCCCATATTTACAATGTAGAATGTATCCTCCTAGGACGTTGGGGAGACTTAAAAGATATGCATCCATTTTTCACAACTTTATGTTCTTGGTAGTTTCCTTTTCTGAGGTTTTAGATATTTGTGATCAGTTGTAGTCCAAAAATAGTTAAGTGGATAATTACAGAAATTAACAGCTTAGGGGCTGGAGAGATGGCCTAGCGGTTAAGAGCACCGACTGCTCTTGCAGAGGATCCAGGTTCAATCCCCAGAACCCACATGGCGGCTGCAAACTGTCTTTAACTCCAGTCCCAGGGGAATCCAACACCCTCTTCTGACCTCCGCGGCATTGCACGACACGGGTGCACAGACACATACAAAAAAAAATAAAAAAAAAATTAAAAATAAATTAACAGCTTATACATTTCAGATGGCATGGTGAATACTTGTGCCATCCCATGCTGAGGAAGTGAATTATGCCATTATCCAGTGTATCCATACTGTATTAGTCACTTGGTTTGATACAGCAGATGGACTGTGGTGGTACCACAGTACTGGCCTTAATGCTTAATGTCCCCAGACCACAAGAGTAATGATACTAGCAATTTGGATACAGCAAAGAGAAGTATAGATGACTTACCTGGAATATAGAAGTTCCCCGGTATCCTAGGGTGATACATTCTAAGAACCTCAGTGGATGCCTAGAACTCTGGATAATATCAAATCTTATGTATTTCTAACATGAATATGATATTCTTACATGAATATGATAAATACATATTCTTACAACAATATGATAGTTTAATTTTTTTTTTCTTTCTTTTTTTTTAGACAGTGTCTCCCTTAGTCCCAGTTGGCCTGGAGCTCACTGTGTAGACCAGGCTGGCCTTGAACTCACAGAGATCTGCCTGCCTTTGCCTCCCTAGTGCTGGGATTAAAGGCGTGCGCCACTTCACCAAGCAAAGTTTGATTTCTAAGTTAGGTATAATAGGGAGATTAACAATAGATGAACTGCAGAGATAGCCAGAATTTGCTTTTCTTTAAGTTGAGAACTTTCAGTCTCTTTGGTGTATACAAATTGTTGGCATTATTATGCTTGCATTTGGGAATATTACTGGTGTGTGATAGCTGATGATAGATCTGCCATCCTAGACAACTAAGTGACTAATGGGCAGGCAGTATATACAGCGTGCATGTACTGCATAAAGGTATCATTCCCTGGGCTAGCGCAATATGATGGTAGGAGAGAACAGTTCTTGAAGTATGTTCTCTCACCTCCATGTGCATGCCGGGGTGTATGTGCACACTTAAATAAATGTATAAAAACAGTAAGCTGAGCGTGGTGGTGTGTATCTTTAATCCTAGCACTTGGGGGGCAGGGGCAGGCGCAGGCAGAGCTCTGTTGTAGGGAGTCCCTGTCTCAGAAAAAATAAAAATAAATAAATAATAAAGTTATGAATTCTTGGAGGTTATTTTGATTCAGATGTGATACTCAGAATTTCTTCTGTTTGGCTAATAGAGCCCTCTGTAAGCTAATACCCACATCCTTTTCAACCATACACCCTTGTGAGCTTCCAGGATTACATCTATCATATCCTGCCATTTTCTACGTGGACCTCCTAGTTCCTTTTGATAGAAAATTGCACATAGAGATATTAATGTAGGTGTCTGCTTTTAAAAAATAATTTATTCGATTCTGCAGTATACTGATTGGTTCTTTTTTTCTTCATTTATTTGACAGGCATGCCCAAAGAAAAATACGAACCCCCTGACCCCCGGAGGATGTACACAATTATGTCCTCTGAGGACGCAGCAAATGGAAAGAAATCTCATTGGGCAGAGCTTGAAATAAGTGGTAAGACATGGAAGAATGAATTTATGGTATGGAAATTAAAGATCTGATAGAATTAAGTTTTTGTAATATAAGTATATAAAAAAAGGAATGATTGCATTTTATGAAAGTTAGTTTCTTTTAGAAGCAGGAAGAGCTAGTTGAAAGAACATTGAGTCAGAATTTAAATCCCATTTTTTGACTGCCTTTGACCAAAAAACAATGTATACAGCAAACAACTGAACAGGTGTTATGAATAAAACTTTATCTAGTGCTGTGCTAGGCATGTGAAAGATAAATAGATGGAAAAAAAAATCCTACAGAGCTTATGGCATACTAGGAAGTGAGAGGAAGAGATATAAGTAAAGAGATATAAGTAAGCATAGACACAGGAACTGCCAGCTCTAGACAGGATAGCACTATGCAAGAAGGACGCGATGGTAATTTACCTTTGTCAAATCAAAGTAGCTGATTGAGTAAATGTAAATGGCCTCTCCTGTAGCTAGCTTAGAAATTGGTGCCCACAGGATTGTCTCTTGTTTCCCTCTTCTGATGTCTGGAGTTCTGCACTTCATGTAATCAACAAGTTCAGTGTAATAATGTCGGTGTGGTGGTAGTGAGGTCTCTTTCTGCTGGCAAACTTGACTTTGTATTTTAGGGGAGCCCAAAGAGAAGTAGGCTTTCTCGTTTAGTAGTTACTCTGAAAGCACAGTCTTCATTTGTTTTTCCCCTTTTTAATTTTTGTAGGCTTGGTATTTAAATGTATTTATTCTCTCCTTTTTCAGCTTGTTTTTAGCAGTTTTTGGATTAAAAGTCCTGTCCCTGTGGGAGTATTTTCCTTATTTAATGCCAGTGCAAGGTAGAAAGTGTTCACTTAGGATCACTGAGTCTGTATCTCTGACAGGTTGTTCTTTAACCTTTGCTCTTTGCAGCTCATGCTGAGAGCTCCAGGGCAGTTTGGAGTCATTGCTCTGTATTTAGCTTTGGGAAGGGTTTTCTATGTACAAGACAGGAAGGAAGTGGGTAGACTGCTAAAGTAGCATTCTTATTTATTTACTTTTTATTTTATATATGAGTGTTTTGCCTGCTTGTAAGTGTACCACATGTGTGCAGTGCCAGCAGAAGCCAGAAGAGGGTGCCTGGTCCTCTGCAACTGTAGTTAAGGATGGTCGTTAGCTGCCAGGTAGGTGCTGGGAACCAGGCCTGGTTCTCTGCAAGAGTAGCCAGTGCTCTTAACTGCTGAGCTTATCTCTCTAGCTCCTGAAGTGACAGCCTTAATAGTTGTCTTTCCCAACTGTCCTCATAAAGGAAAAAGTAATTGGTTGAGTAGGTCTAGAGAATAGGACCTTGTAATGAATAAAGTCACTAATACGATCGCTTATTTCTTAGTCTGTAATAGATAAGCTTATATATATATATATATATGTATATTATATATATAAATAAATGGTCTAGGTTGACTTCATTTCATGCTGAGACAGTTTTTTTTCATGTAATTTAGCATCAGTTTCTTTCTTAAAGGTTTTTTCCTGGATTTTAGTGATTTTCATGCAATATAATTTGTTGGTATTTAGATCTCCTTCCTTAGCCATGCTTCCCCACATTGCCCCAGTTCAATTTAATGCACATATACATATAGATATGTACATTATATATATGCAGTAAGGCCTGTAGAGTCTAATTTGTGTCTCTAAACGAAGGCAGTGTGGGTCCATTCACTGGAGCCTGGTTGACCTACCAAGAATCTCCTACTTGAAAGAGACTGCCTCTTCTAGCAGCCATTTGTTGACATAATTTCCTTAGAATGGGGTTAGAGCTTCATAGCTAGTTCTCATGTCTCTGCTGGGATTTTTTTCTTGTTGGAGCTTCCATGGGTCTTGTGCATGCTGTTGGCCATTGCTTTGAGTTCATATGAGTAACTGGCCAGCAGTCTGAAAAACTTTCCTTGTCCTCATCCACCACCTCTGCTCCTTACCCTCTTTCTGCCTTCTCTTCAAAATGATCCCTGAGCCTTGGCAGAAGTTTTAGATAGGTCTCCTCTACAGGGTTAAGTACTTTGCAGGCTCTTGTTTTCTGCATGTTGGCCAGTTGTAGGTTTCTGTGTTAATTCCTATCTGTTATAAAATAAACTTCTCTGGTGAGAGTTGTGAGACATTAATTCTGCCAAGACAAGGTGCATGCAGATCTGGGATGGGATAGGATTCCTATGATGCAGGGAAGTCCTCAAAGATGTATTTTTTTTTTTTAGTTTTAGTTGTATGTATATATGTTTGTATAGAGATAATGTACACATGAGTGCAGGTGCCTGGAGAGGGGGAACCGTCACATCTCTCTGTGTAACTCAGTAAGTTTTTAAAATTTTATGTGTATTTTGTATGTATGTATATAAATGCACCATATGTGTGCAGTGCCCTTGGAGGCCAGAAGAGGGCATAGGGTTCCCTGCTAGGTAGGTGCTGGGAACCTAATTCATCCTCTGCAAGAACAGCAAGTGCTCTTAACCACTGAGGCATCACTCTAGCTCTAATCTTTAGCATCCTGTCCTGTGAACTTGATTTAACTTGACCTCTCCAGACTCACTGAGCTTCATCTGTGCTTAAATAGACTTCCAGACTCTGCCTGGGTTCTGCTCTTTAATTGTCAGGAAACTGTCGAGGTAGAAAGCTGGAATAATGGTACTAGCTTATTTTGTTTATATTTTTGTCTGATTTCTTGTTTTCCTTCCTTTTTCCCTGGTTATTATGTGTGGGCTATAAATCTAGTCACAGCTTGTCTACCTTAGTTAAAAGTATAAGTCTGTTGTTGTTTTAAAAGACTCTGATAAGGTTCAGTATTTGAGTCTCTTGGATATTTTGTTGTTTCTCTTTTTTTTCTGGTTTTCAGACTTTTGATTTGATAGCCTTTATTCAGATGTTCAAAGTAATAGAATAATTTGATGATGTCCTTTTCCTCACTTGTATGTTTTGGTAGTTTGTGGAAGAGGTAAGTGGGCTTAATCTAATCAGGAATTCTTCTCACTGAAGCCTAATGATCAGCAGTTGTGAGCATTGAGTGCCTGTGGTAGGATCAGCCCTATCTCATTTATTGCTCACAACTGGCACCGTGGTGGTTTAACAGACTCTTCTTCAGGGTTTCTGAGTTCCTGTTTTGTCATCTTGAATAGCTACATGGGATGGTGATGATGATGATGATGATGATGATTTTCAGCTTGTCAGTGTCAGCTTTCAACTCTTCGGTTTACTTGGCTGTTGTTTATGAGTCCGTGTGTGTTCTGGAGCTAATGTTCTGGGAAGCATCATGTTTTGGGAGAGGCCCTTTTTGAGACATGGTCTCCCTGTTGTAGCGGCAGCTCACCTGGAACTCACAATTTAGACCAGACCAGGCTGGCCTTGATCTCACAGAGATGCCTGTCTGCCTTCTGAGGAGTAAAGGCTATGAGGAAGTATCCTTCCTAACCCCTTTCTGTGCTTCCTGTTCTCCAGGTGTCTGTCCTGTCTTTGCTGCTTTTATTTTTCTCTAGAGCTTTCAAATTTGTTTCTTTTTTAATGCAACTTTTCTTTCCTCCAGGGTGAGAGGTGGCCAATAACAAACTCTTTCAGAAATCTAAAATTGGGTAATGTGTATAAAACCTGAAAAATTACACTTGAAGATCTAAAGATGCCAAACAACGTTCACATGTCTTTTGTGGTGTTTTGTTCCCATAAAATGGGAACAAAGTATAATTGCCTGCTTTTGGGGTATATCTGTTGCTTTCAACAGCTGTATCTGTTCCAGACCTTTGAGATACTAATGTAGGGCAAAGAGAAATACATTAATCAGAACTATATTCAGAAAGCTTCCAAGAAAATAGAGGCGTGGATCTGAACTCACTAAAAGTCCTTTGAGATGGTGCTTTATATATAGACCACGCATTAGTTTTTATCTTCTTTGTGACATTCTGTAAGACATTTTTAAGGTTTGAGCTTATTGAGAAAGTTAGCTCTATTCAGACTGACTTTTCCATTGAGAGTCACAGACCATGATTAAACTTGTGCATCAAAGACAGGATTTTTTTTTAAGACTATAGGCAACTTTTTTGATAAGTATAACTCCAGAATCAGATAGCTTTCATTATGTTATCATGAAAATTATAAGCTGCCTACTTTCTATCTAATGATTGTTTTATAGAAGATCAAAGTGGGTATGGCTGAAAGGGAGAAGAAAATCCAAGTAGAGATGCAGGTGCTGCTGGGCATGGTGGTGTATGCCTTTAATCCCAGCACTCTGGAGGCAGAGGCAGGCAGATCTTTGTGAGTTCAAGGCCAGCCTGGTCTACAGAGTGAGTTCAGGTCAGCTGGGGCTACAGGGAAACCCTGTCTCGAAAAGACCAAAAAAAAAAAAAAAAAAAAGATGCAGGTGCTGACTAGTAGTTCTAAGACATCACTCATTAGAAATGATTTACAAAAAAAAAAAAAATGATTTGCATGTCACTGTTCATTTATTTGAACTCATTTGAGAACTCATGAATATAAACATTTCAAGAATTTTGCAAACTATATGTAGAAGATCCTGACAAGATATTTATGAAACTGAGATAAATACAGAACAGAAATGCTTGAACTATTATCTTTAAGAAGATTTTAACCAGCCTGGCAGGATTAAGGAAAACATCCTAGAGCGGCTGAGTGCCAAGATTTTGATACAAGCCAAATGGAACTAAGGTTAAGGGTGTTTTAGGAAAGAGGACACATAAAGATATGAAAAAGTGTACAGTGGAGCTGGGCATGGTGGCGCATGCCTTTAATCCCAGCGCTTGGGAGGTAGAAGCAGGTGTATCTCTGTGAGTTCAATGCCAACCTTGTCTACATAGTGAGTTCCAGGCCAGCTGGGGCTATAGGGAGACCTTTGTCAAAAAGGAAAAAAAAAAAGTGTGCAGTGAAAGTATATTTCCCATTATTACACCTCTCAGCATGGATGTGAATGTGTGCATACATTCATACATACAGTTATTACGAGTTGCTTTATGCAAGCACAAAAATTATTCCATATCTATTTTTTATATAAAAGCAATACATTTAATATATATGCATATCTTTACTGTTTTCACTTAGCATTGTATTTTAGAGAGATTTAGGTGGTACTTCTTGATAGTTCTTTTGACAAATAGTGCTACAGTGATTTTTTTAATATTGCTAATATTTATATGTCAAAGGGCATATGTAAATGTATGTAGTGTTATGTGAACTTTGTAGTTTTTTTTATTTATAATGAAATTCAGAATGTTATCTTATAAATTAAGGTGATTGTGATGCTGTTTTCCCACTCTTTTTCTCCATCAGTCTTATAGGTTTATATATCTATTCCTAGATATTTTGCCACCTTGTTCATGTTAAATAGGGTCTTGTATTTTATTGAGTTATCTGTACAAATTGTCAGTGCATGCATTCTGTATGGTAACAGAGATGGTCATGCTGTGAACATTTTTTTTCTTATTTTTTCTGAATGTTTGTAAATGTATAGATTACTTTGGATTCTTAATATTTTATTATTTTTATTTTATGTGTATGAGTGTATTGCCTGCATGTGTGTAAGTATACCTGAATTGTGCAATGCCTGCAGAGGTTAGAAGAGGGAATTGGAGCCCCTGGAACTGGAATTATAGATGGTTTTTAGCCACCATGTGGGTGCTGGGAACTGAACCCTGGGTCATTTTTCCAGCCCTATTACTTGATTTCTTGATAGGTACACTATATCTAGTCCTTTAGGGTTTGTTTGCAGGCAATTCCCTTGTTGATTTTAATGAGAGTGTGTGTATTCAGCAAGCTTCTCTTTGGCCATTTCTCACATAAATGACTGCCTTGAGGGTTTACACATAAACTTTTGTGAGGGATGTACTGAACTGGGAGAACAGTAATGATTGACTGTATAATTCCTGTCATAGATGTCTAGAATTTTTCTTTGTCCGAATTTATGTAAATGTATAGGTTATTTTGATTTCTTAGTAGCTTCATTAATTACACTTAGTCCTCTAGAGTTTGCTAATCACCACCCTCTGATTTCAGGGAGCATTAATTCTTCTGTATTCTGGTGTTTAGCAATGAAATATTTTGGAACTCGAGAGAAATTATTTAACTAAAAAATGGCTCTTAATCTCAACCTATCTTAATTCACTAAGTTGTTTGTGAGTGTGAATTTTGTGGTGCCTAGAGTACAGTTTCTGCATATTAGAGAAAGTATGTTCTTGGATCAGGATAGACACGCAGTTTACTAAGGTATAATTGACATGGAAAAATCGGCATGCATATATTTGTATATATTTGAATAATGTGATATATTTTGACCTGTAGGTGCACCTGTGAAACCATCACTACAGTCAGGAATGAATACATCCATCATTCCTGAAAATTTGTGATCCTTCCTTTATTTCTACGCCATTTCTCCATCTCTTCCCCCATTCCTAGGTAACCATTGTTTTGCTTTCTATAATAGGTATGTTTGCATTTTATAGATTTTTATATAAATGACACTGTACAGTATGTACTTTTTTTCTGAGACAGCTTCATGTGTCTAGGCTTACCTTAAACTTTCTGTATATCCAAGGATGACCTTGATTCTTTTGCCTCCACATCTTTCATGATGGAACCACAGGTGTTCAGAACCGTGCCCGGTATCTGTAGTGCTGGGAGCAGGACTTTATGCACGCAGCTGGATCCCTAGCCCCATTATGTGCTTTTTACTTTTTTTGTTCATACTTATTATTTTTTTTAATATTTTTTTAAATTTTTATTTATTTTTGTATGTGTATGAATCTACTGTCTGCATGTAGGTCTGTGCACCGTGTCATGCAATGCCGTGGAGGTCAGAAGAGGGTGTCGGATTCCCCTGGAACTGGAGTTCTCCTGGAATTGGAGTTACAGACGGTTCTTAGCTGCCATGTGGGTGCTGGGGATCGAACCCTGTCCTCTGCAAAGCAGTCGGTGCTCTTAACCACTAGGCTATCTCTCCAGCCCTGTTCATACTTATTTTGAGGTTTATCTGTCGGGTTTTTTTTTTTTTAAACTTGGTTCATTGTTTTTATTATGGAGAATTCGATTACATGGAAACAGTATAATTTGTTTATCCATTTCCCTGTTAAAAATATTTGGGTTGTTTGCAGTATTTGCCTGTTACAGACAAGGCCACTATAAGTGCTCCTGACTGTGTGGACATAGCTTTTCCTCTCGGGCACATATCTGAAAGTGGAATTAATAATTTGGTAGTTATTTAAATTTTTTGAAACACCAAAACTATTTGAAATAGATTCAGTTCTATTTACTTTACATTTACAGATGTCTTTAATCTGTATCCTCCCCTTAATCGAGTAGTGTTTTAAGATTTAGCTATTATGTAGTGCTATCTTATTGTGGTTTTAATTTGTATTTTAATAAGATGCTGATATTGAGCATCTTTTGGTGTGACTGGTTGCCATCTGTATGCCCTCCTTTTTGGTGAAGTGTATGTCCAAATATTTTCCTCATTTTTAAATAGTGGTTTTATCAATTGAATTTTTAGAGTTCTTTATTGTTGTAGTCCCTTTTAACTATTAACACAAACTGCATAATTTATAAACAGTTCAAGGTGTTTTTGCTTATGGTTCTAGAGACTGGGAAGTCTAAGATCAAGGGGCTGTATCTCATGAGGGTGTTGCTCTCACAGCGGGTGGATAGCATCACCTGGCAGGAAGGAGTATTTGACAGATTGAGAAGGAACAGAACTTGAATAAATGAATTCCTAGCAGCATCTCTAGTTTGTTCATGAGGGCAGAGCTCTCAGGCCCCAAATCTTGCATCATGTTCTGCTTTTCAACACTGTTCCCCATGGGTTGTTTTCAACAAAGGAATTTTAGGAAACACATTCAGATCATAGTGTTTATACAGTAACACTGATGTCAGGCAGTATCAGCCTCCAGCTTTGTTTTGTTGTTTCTAAGTTCTTGTAGCTTCAGTGTGATATGTTTGTGTATGTATTTTAGTGTCAGGAATTGAACTACATGCCTTTCTCATGTCAAGCACGTTTGCCATTGAGCTGCACTCCAGTCCTCCCATCCCTCAGCTTGCTGATCGTAAGCCTGTTGCCATTTTTATTGGGACTGTTTTGACTATATAGACCATTTGTGGTAATCTGGCATCTTTCTTCAGTAATGAGTTTTCTGACCACTGTAGACTACACATACCTTCATTTATTTAGGATATTTAATTTCTCTCAGCAGTGTTTTATAGTTACTGTGTACAAGACTTGTACATTTTTTGTCATACTAGTTCATAATTTTGATGTTGTAAATTGTATTTTAATTTCTAGTACCCATTGCTAGTGTTCAAAAGTACAATAGCTTTTTTGTGTATTGATCTTGTATCCTACAGCTTTGCAAAACCTGTTTTTGGTGACATTTTTGCATGTACTATCAAGTTTTTACATTGGTAGAAAAGTAGTTTTGCTTCTGCCTTCCAAATCATTTTTCCCCTTAATATATCAGTTAGAACCTTCAGTATGTTGATTGGGAGTAGTGGGAATAGACATTCTCGTCTTCATCTCATCTCTTCTTTTACCACTAAGCTTTTTTTTTTTTTTCTTTTGTCTTGAGATGGGGTCTCCCTTTAGTCCCAGCTAGCCTGGAGCTCACTATGGTAGACCAAGCTGGTCTTGAACTCAAAGAGATCCACCTGCCTCTGCCTCTGCCTCTGCCTCCTGAGTGCTGGGATTAAAGGTGTGTGCCACCACGCCCAGCTGCCACTAAGCTTTTTATGCTCTTTTTAAGGTGAAGACATTTTTAATTGAGTAACTTTCTTTTTTGGAATTAGCAATGGCTGTTCAATTTTGTCAAATGCTACTTAAATTAGTATCTGTTAGATAGCATAAAATTTATTTTTGGTTTTTTTGAAACAGAATCTTCCTGTAGCTCAGTATAGACCACAGTGGCCTTGAACCCACAGAGGTTGGGCCTCTGCCCCTCTCTGCCTCTTTGCCTCTCTGCCCCCTCCTGCCTCCTCCTGCCTCCTGCCTCTGCAGTGCTGGGATTAAAGGTGTGTGCCTCCACGCTCCGCCAAGATTCAATAAACTTTTCATTTCTAGATCAAAATACTTGTTCTTGTTCCTTTTCTTTTTTGAGATAGGCTCATCCCCAGCCCTAAGTACAAAATTTTGGAAACTCAAATCCAGCACTGTATAAAAAGAATTATGGGCCTGGGAGTGTAGCTCAGTTGGTAAAGTGCTTGCCTAGCATGTATGAAGCCCTGGGTTCCATCTGTGGTATTACATAAACTGTGTGTAGTGGTGCATGTCTGTAATCCCAGCACTCAGGGTGGAGGCAGAAGTTCAAAGTCATCTTTGGCTAAATAGCTACTGTGAGGCCCTCCTACGATACATGAGACCCTGACTCAACCCACACATTTTTGTTGTTCACAAGAAATTTCTTCAAACTAACTTCTATTTTTGTCTTGAGTGGTATGAAGATGTCTCAGAGTGATTTGGGAAGTATCTTCTATCTTCTGTTTTCTGGTTGAGTTTAACTGGAATTGACACTTTAATGTTTGAACATTTTGTAGTGACTTCATCTACATTCTCAACTTTTGTTTGTGGAAAGCTTTTCTAACTACATAATTTCTATAATGTATATTGGTGAATTCAGGTTGTCTCTTATTCTGATTGTGCTTTGGTAACTTGTGTATTTTATGTGAAAATTTTCTTTTTGTGTAGTTAGCTGAATTTCCTCGAATAATGCTCAGATATTCTGCTATTACAATTTCATAAGTTCTTAAGGTGTAAGTTACCTACATATAATAAATACCTTTTTTTAGTGCATAGTAAGTGTTGATAAACAATTGCCATGTAATGTAGAACAGTTTGATTGTCCCTTTAAAACCTCCTTCACCTATAGCCTCTGGCAGCCACTGATCTTTATTTTATTATATTATAGTTTTGTTTTTATCTGTATATCAAACATAGTTACCATTTGTGGGGGTGAGGTGTAGTTCTTGGGCTTCCCATAGACATCTGAATCTGAACACTCCGGACTTTATTTACAAATGGCATGTTATACACATGACTTCCCACATGCTTTTAAGTCACCTCTAGATTTCTTAAAAATCTTAATATGAAAAAAATCTTAATATGAAACAAAAGTTATGTAAATAATTGTAGTACTCTGGGAAAAGTGACACAAAAAGTTAGAATACATATAGTTTTATTTCCACATATTTTCAGCCTGTGGTTGAATCTAGTTGGTAAAACCCATAGAGAGGAACAACTCTGTATGGCAGTGAAACAGGTAACTGTTTTGTATTTCCCATTCAAGTTATGTAAGGATTTTCAATTTTCAGAGCATCCCATTCCATTGTCTGCTTATCACTTACAGCATCCATTTCCTGGGTGAACAGTTAGATGGTTTACTACTTTTGGAAATTGTTACTGAAAGCACTATAAACTTGTGAGATTATTTTTTTTTCATTACCCATTTTGTTTTCTTTTTTTTTTTTTTTTTTTGTTTGTTTGAGTACTTCAGGGTCTCACTATAGTCCCGCTGGCCTGGGCAAATCCTCCCTCTGGTCGACCAGGGTGGCTTTGGACTCCCAGAGATCCACCCCCCCCTGCCTCTGCCTCCTGTGTGCTAGGATTAAAGGCGTGCGCCACCACGCCCAGCTCATTACCCATTTCTTACTCTTTTTCCATATGCTGCTAGAGGTTGAACCTCTACCATCAGCTCATTTGTTTTGTTTTGTTTTGTTGTTTTTAAATAACCATGGGGCTGGAGAGATGGCTCAGCGGTTGGGAGCACTGACTGCTCTTGCAGAGACCTGGGCTCGACTCCAGCACCCACCATCTATCCGCCCGTTAAGAACGTCTTTCCCGTGGTGGCTCACCACCTTCGCCTTTTTAAATCCCCCCCGCAGCACCCCTCAGGAGGGCAGAGGCAGGGGCATCTTTGCGAGTCTCCACCGGCCGGCCTGGTCTACAGAGCGAGTCCAGGACAGCTGGGGGGCTACGGGAAAACCCTGCTCGAAAAGACCCAAAAAAACAACAAAAAAAAAAAAAAGAACCGTCTTTAAGCCGGTCGTGGTGGCACAGGCCTTTAATCCCAGCACTCTGGAGGCTGAGGCAGGTGGATCTCTGTGAGTTCAAGGCCAGCCTGGTCTACATAGCGAGCTCCAGGCCAACTGGGACTAAAGGGAGACCTTGTCTCAAAAAGACCAAAAATAATAATAATAAAATAACTTATTTTAAGAGTACTGTCTACATTTGTGTAAGTACATCCATGTCACACAGTGCCCATAGAGTCAGAAGAGGGCATTGGATCCTGTGGAAGTTAGGGATGTTGTTAGCTGCCATTCAGGTGCTTGGAATCAAACCCAGCTTCTCTGCAAGAGCCACTGGTGCTCTTAACTGCTGAGCCATCTCTCCAGACCCTTACTGTTTTTTGAGATAGGGTCTTCTTGTAGCCCCAGCTGTCCTAGAACTTTATAAGCTGACCAAGCTGGCCTTGTTCTCACAGATATCTGCCTACCTCCTGAGTGCTGGTATTAAAAGCATGCACCACCCACAATGCCTGGCTTCTTTTTTTCTTTATAAGATCTCACTGTAGGTAGGGGCTGGAGAGATGGCCCAACAGTTAAGGGCACTGGCTACTCTTGCAGAGGACCTGAATTCTGTTCCCAGCACTGACATGACAGCTGACAACTATCTAACCCCAGTTCCAGAGGCATCTGACACTCTTCTGACATCCATGGGTATTGCATGACATGGGTGCACTTGCATGAATGCAGACAATACACTGATACATATAAAGTAAAATAAAATAATTAAAATAAGTAGATCTCACTGTGTAGCCTACATTGGCTTCTGTTTCCAACTTCCTCTTGCTGAGATTACAGGTATCCCCACTGTACCTGGATTGGACTCACCTGTTCAATGATGCAGAGTATGCTGTGATGCTTTGTGTTCCAGACACTAGTAGTTGATCTCTTCTTTTTTTTTTCCTCCTGATTGAGTCTGGCTGCAGGTTTAGGGTTATGTATTTTTTTCTTTTTTTTTGTATTTTTGAGACAGGGTCTCCCTGTTTTTAGTCCCAGCTGGCCTGGAGCTCACTCTGTAGACCAGGCTGGCCTTGAACTCACAGAGATCCGCCTGCCTCTGCCTCCCAAGTGCTAGGATTAAAGGGATGTGCCACCATGCCTGGTTTTTTTTCTACTTCTTAAAGTACCAGCTTTTGGTTTATTAGTTTCATCTGTTTTTCTCCGTTTCATTTCATCTATCCCTACTTGCTTCAGGTTTGATTTGAAAATTTTTCTCTTTACTCTTTTGACTGCTTCTGGCCAGTGAAGTAGTTTCCAGCATTTGAAGCATTTTTCCACTTATCTTCATCGATGACTAAATTTAATCCCAACATAATTTTGTGAGAAAACATACCTTTATTTCAATCTCTTTGACTTTATTAAGGCTTGCTATGGCTATGCTTGAAATCATTTGTATTTTGCTGCCGTTGGGTGGTCTAAATACTAATTAGGTGAGTTTGTTGGTGGAGCTGCTCCTATTGTCTGTATCCTTCTTGCTTTTCCATCTTGTTAATTGGTTATGAAATATCTGATTGGATTTGTCTTTGGTTTTGCTTGCTAGGACTGTGTACTCCTGATGAGTTAACCTACCTCTTTATTATGTAGGATGTTGTCATCTCCCATAATGTACTTTGCTCCGAAGTCTGCTTTGTTCAATAGTGACAGTCACTCCAGCTTTCTTTCTATTAGTATTAGCATTGTTTGTATTTCTTATATTCTCATCCTTGTAATTTTACATTTAAAATGCCTTTTTTTTTTTTTGGTCTTTTTGAGACCAAATAGCCCCAGCTGGCTTGGAACTCACTCTGTATACCAGGCTGGCCTTGAACTGACAGAGATCCACTTGCCTCTGCCTCCTGAGTGCTAGGATCAAAGGTGTGCACCACCATGCCCAGCTTAAAGACAGCTCTTAGCTGCCATGTGGGTGCTGGGAATCGAACCAGGGTCCTCTGCCAGAGCAGTCGGCGCTCTGGCTGACCCATCTCCAGCCCCTGAAATGCATTTCTTACATATAAATTGGTCTTTTCAAAAATTCAGATTGACAATCTTTTTTTTTTTTTTTAACATGTATGAGTGTATTCCTTGCATGTAGGTAGGTGCATGCATCTTGTGCAGTGCCCATGGAGGTCAGAAGAGGGTGTCGGATTTCCTGGAACTGGAGTTACAGTCAGTTATTAGCTGCCATGTGGGTGCTGCCAGCTAGTGCTCTTAACCACTGACCCATCTGTCCAGCTCTGACAATCTTTTTTTTGTCTTTTCCAGACAGGGTCTCTCTGTAGCCTCAGCTGTCCTGGAATTCACTCTGTAGACCAGGCTGGCCTTGAACTCACAAAGATCTGCCTGCCTCTGCCTCCCAAGTGCTAGGATTAAAGGCGTGCACCACCACGCCCGGCTTCTGACAATCTTTTTATTTGGCATAGTTAAACACTTGAATGTGACTTGACCGTGGTTAAATTTTTTAAAATTTATTTTATTTTTTTATGTGTATGAGTGTACTGTCTGCATGTGAGTTGGTGCACCTGTGTCGGCAGTGCTGCGGAGGTCAGAAGACGGCATCGAATTCCCCTGGAACTGGAGTTAAAGACAGTTCTTAGCCGCCATGTGGGTGCTGGGAATCGAACCCAGGTCCTCTGCAAGAGCAGTCGGTGCTCTTAACCACTGAGCCATCTCTCCAGCCCCTGTGGTTAAAGTTTTAATTCATCATCTTGCTAGTCTTTACCTCCTTTATTCTGTTTTGTATTTTATTTTCCTACCTCTTTTTGAATTAACTGTATTTTTCCCCCTTTTTTGGGGGGGGGTATTTTTGAGACAGGGTCTCCCTTTTAGTACCAGGTGTCCTGGAGCTCGTAGACCAGGCTGGCCTTGAGCTCACAGAGATCTGCCTACCTCTACCGACCAAGTGCTGGGATTAAAAAGGCACGCGCCACCACACCCGGCTTTGAATTAACTGGATGTTTTTGAGTGTTTAACTTATTACAGTGTACCTTGTCATGCCTACTGTTCACATAGAGTGTAAGAACTTTATAGTACACTTTTTTTTAATTTTTAATTTTTTTTATGTGTATGAATGTACTGTCTGCATGTAGGTTTGTGTATCCATGTTGTGCAGTGCCTTGGAGGTCAGAAGAGGGCATCAGATTCCTCTGGAACTGGAGTTAAAAGACGGTTCTCAGCCGCTATGTGGATGCTGGGGATCAAACCCAGGTCCTCTGCAAGAGCAGATGGCACTCTTAACTGCTAGGCCATCTCTCCAGCCCCTATAGTACACTTCTGTTTCTCTTGTGTTTTTGTCTTATGTCAGGTGCGTCTATCTTGAATTTCACAGTATTTTCTATTAATTTTGCTTTAAATAATTTTTGTTTTATATTCTAAAATAGGGGCTCATGGAGCTCAGACTGGCCTTTAACTCACTGCAGCTGACCTTCCTGCCTCCACCTACCAAGATTTACAGACATGTACCACCACACCTGTCAGCAGTCAGTTTTTTAGAAACTCAGAATATTTTTAAAAGGTTTATCTGTTTTGCTGGGCGTGGTGGCGCATGCCCTTAATCCCAGAGCCAAAGAGGCAGAGGTGGATCTCTGAGGGCCAGGCCAGCTGGGGCTACAGGGAGAACATGTCTCAAAAAGACCTCACCCCATTTTTTATCTTATGTGTATGAGTGTTTTGCCTGCATGTATATAAATGTACCTGTGTTATGCAGTGCCTGCAGAGTCCTGAAGAGAGCATCGAGCATCTGATTGCTGCCATGTAGGTACTGGTAACTGAACCCAGGTCCTTTGCAAGAGCAGCTAGTGCTCTTAACGTCTGTCCCATCACTTCTCTTCAGCTCCTTGTTTTTTTGTTGTTGTTGGGTTTTTTCTTTTGTTTGTTTTTGAAGATAGCATTTACCTGTAGCTCCACCTAGCCTAGAACTGGCTATATATAGATCATGCTGGTCTCAGTCTCACAGACATTGCCTGTCTCTACCTGGGATTAAAGGCAGGCGCTACCATGCCTGACTAAAAGATTAATTTTAGGGATTAGAGAGATGCCTCAGTACCTCAGTGATAAAGAGCACTGGCTGCTCTTGCAAGAGACTAGGGTTTGGTTCCTAACACCCACATGGCAAGTAACAACTGTCTGTAACTCTAGTTTAGGGAATCCAATGTCCTCGTTTGACCTCCTCTGGCATTGCACTACATGGATGCACTTACACACATGTAGGCAATACACTCATACACATAAAATTAAAAAAAAATAATTTTTTAAAGATTAATGAAGTCTAATTTTTCTTTTTTGGCTTACCTGATAGTGTTATTTAACCATTGCCTAATCCAAGGCCATTCCAGTGTATCTGTTTTGTTTTGTTGTTTTTATTTGTTCCTTTTGCAGTGCTGGGCATTATGTCCTTACACATGCTTAGCAGGCATCCTGTCATTGAGCTACGCTCCCAAATGACATGTTTTTAGTTTTGTATGTGGGATGAGGTATGGATCCAGTTCCACTCTTTGTTTATTGTGATCCAGTTGGCCTTTCCATTATATCTTTTTTTTAATTAATTTTATTTCTGTATGTGTATGAATGTACTGTCTGCATGCAAGTTTGTGCACCCGTGTCGTGCAACGCCGTGGAGGTCAGAAGAGGGTCTCGGATTCCCCTGGAACTGGAGTTCTCTTGGAATTGGAGTTCCAGATGATTCTCAGCTGCCATGTGGGTGCTGGGGATCGAACCCGGGTCCTCTGTAAGAGCGATCGGCGCTCTTAACCGCTAGGCCATCTCTCCAGCCCCTCCATTATATCTTAAATCTTGTTCCTTCTCCACTTCATCCCTGCTGGGGGTCTCCAGTTGCATACATACTCAGTTATATTGAAAGTTGTACCAAATGTTACTGATATACTTAGCAAATTTTTCAGTGTTTTGTCTTTCCTGTTAGATTGGTTTTCTCGATTTGCCTTTGAATACAGTAAATTATCTGCAGTCAAATCTACTTAATCTTCTCTTTTTTCATTCTGGAACTTGATTTAAGTTCAGTGTGGGTGTTTGGACTATCATTTCTATCTCAACAAGAGTCCTTTAGCTCGGTAGCTGTACCTTTTAATGTGTACTTAACCAAATTCATTATTGTTACCGTCTTTGACTTGTTTTGATTGATTTTTTTTTCTCCCTATCATGGATTTTACTTTTCTGTTTATTTATGTGCTTGGTAGTTTTTTGGTTGAGTGTCAGATACTGAGTTTTTCTTTGTTGGATTATAGACCTATTTAAGAATTCTTCTGCCTAGTCTTGTCCATTGTTATGAGATGTAGTGAAATTACTAGAAAGCATTTGAATCTTTTGAGGCTTCATCTTAAACTTTCCTAGAGGAGCCATTGGTCCAGGGTTGAATTTGTACCAAATAAGGTCCTGTGTCTTTAAGTTGAGATATCCTCCCCGCCCCCTGTTACAGTTAGGAACACAATCTAGCTTTGGCTTTTTGGATGTTTTCCCCTCTGGGTCAGGCAGTTTTCCATAGTCAGAGCTTGAGGGGAACTTTCTTCATATAAACTTTCTAGTATTGTGTCTTGAATTCTAGGTTACTCTGTTTGAACTGGGATTTCTCTCCCTGTTCTGATTTCTGCAAATGTCCAGGAAGTAAACTGAAACAATTATAGAGCCTACTTGTTTGTTTCCCATCCTTCAGGGGTAATTATAGCATACCGGTTAGTGTCTGCAGTTTTTGCAGGTGGGGTTAACAAATTTAGTTCTTGTGACTCTATCTTGATTAAAAGTTAAAGTTATGCCAGATGTGGTGGTGCACGCCTTTAATCCCAGCACTTGTGAGAAAGAGGCAGGCGGATCTCTGTGAGTTCAAAGCCAGCATGGTCTATAGAGCAAGCTCCAGGCTATCTGGGACTAAAAGGGAGACCCCATCCCAAAAATGCCAAAAAATAAAAACCAAAAAAAACAAAAGTTAAAGTTACATGATTGCTTTTTCCCCAAGACTCTGTATTTTCCATTACTTCTGTTCTCACATTAGCTCCTAAACCATTAAGGAAATTATGGCGAAAGTTCTTAGATTAATTAGAGAAACTATTGACCTTTTCCTGAAGAAATGCCAAAGTACAGATTTAAAAGATATTATTTGGGTATTAGGTATTAAATCTGTCTGCTGCTTGATCACACAGTACAGGTTTTGTTTACTTACATGAGGCAGTTATTTGAATAATTTGGTCTTAATCTCAAATAATCTGAGAATACTTAGTTTCTCTTTGTTTTTTTGTTCCTGTTTTGTTTTGTTTCAGGCAAAAATCCCCATTTTCTGATATGTAGAATGAATAGCTTCTGAGATACTTGGATTTTGATTTTATTTTGCATAAATTCAAAACATTCAGTGTCCAAATGCTGGATTTGTCATTGCTAAAGCTTATATCTTTATTGTATCTGAGGCATTTAGAGGATAAATTCTTTCCCAATAGAGTCTGCGGGGTGTGGTGGCACACGCCTTTAATCCGAGCCCTTGGGAGGCAGAGGCTGGCAGATCTTTGTGAGTTCAAAGCCAGCCTGGTCTACATAGTGAGTTCCAGAACAGCTGGGGCTACAGGGAGACCCTGTCTCAAAAAAAAAAAAAAAAAAAGTGTCTTAAATATCAGTACTTCACTTTAAATTTTTGTTTCAGTTGCTAGAGAATTATAATGTAGTTCTAGCATTGAATTGTTATAGATTAAATAAAATTTGCCTTACGTGTTCTTAAACTTTTTTTGTATTTATTTTTTGAGACAGGGTCTTCTTGTAGCCCCAATGGGCCTGGAACTTGCTATGTAGATAGGGCTGGCCCCAATTTCATGGAGATCCTTCTGCCTCTGCCTCCCAAGTGCTGGGATTAAAGGTGTGTGTCACCGTGCCTGGTTCTTTTTTGACTTCTAAAAAATAATTTGAGCAATTAATCAAAACATCTGAATTTTGTTTAAGACATGGACATTTTAATTTATTTAATAAATTAGAACATAGAGATCACTCTATAACCCTTCTCCTGTTTTCTGTTTTACAGGAAAAGTAAGAAGCTTAAGCTCATCTTTGTGGTCACTAACTCACTTGACAGCTTTGCATCTGAGTGACAATTCCCTGTCCTGTATTCCTTCAGACATTGCCAAGCTTCACAATTTGGTATATCTGGACCTGTCCCATAATCAAATCCAGAGTTTACCGGCAGAACTCGGAAACATGGTATCACTCAGGTATGTAGATTCAGTTAGTAATAACTATGTACCCCTGAAACAAAGTGTGCTGTATTTTTTTTTTTTTTTTAAATTTTTTTTTTTTTTTTTTTTATTTATTTCAATATGTGTATCAATGTACTGTCTGCATGCAGGTTTGTGCACCCGTGTCGTGCAATGCCGCGGAGGTCAGAAGAGGGTCTCGGATTCCCCTGGAACTGGAGTTCTCCTGGAATTGGAGTTTCAGACGGCTCTCGGCCGCCATGTGGGTGCTGGGGATCGAACCCGGGTCCTCTGTAAGAGCGATCGGCGCTCTTAACCGCTAGGCCATCTCTCCAGCCCCAATGTGTGCTGTATTTTGATAAGAAGCAAAACTAATTGTTTGCTATTTGAACAAAGGAAACATAGCTGTATCTTGGAGAATTAATTATGAAATAATAAGTAGAACTATTGCTTAGTTATTTGTCATGGTGTTTTATGTAAGGCACTTTATTTTTGAACCAAAAATTTTAGATACTGTATCATTTCACATATTTACCTGTGGCAGACAGCTGATACCATCCATTCGTAATAACACTGGGCCTGGGAAGCTATTGCCTGTTAGTGAGACAGACACCCCCTTCCCCTCCACTCCGCCCTGCCCTACCACGGCTTTTGTATTTAGTAGTAAAGTCTTGGCCTGAACTAAGTCAGAATTAATTGTTATACTTGGAAGTCTGTAGTCTAATGTGTAGAGTCTATATTGGCACCCAGTTCACTTGGCAATCTTGACTTTACCATCCATCAATTGTGTGATCTTGGACAAGCTTTTTTTTTTTTTTTAATTTTATTTATTTTCGTATGTGTATGAATGTACTGTCTGCATGTGCACCTGTGTCTTGCAATGCTGCGGAGGTCAGAAGAGGGTGTCAGATTCCCCTGGAACTGGAGTTAAAGACAGTTTTCAGCCGCCATGTGGGTGTCAGGGATCAAACCCTGGTCCTTTGCAAGAGCAGTCAGCGTTCCTAACCATTAGGCCATCTCTCCAGCCCCTTGGACAAGCTTCTTAACCAGAAGTCCCGGATATCTGAAATAATAAGTAAAATGCTACTTACTAATTGTGGCATTTAATAAACTTTAGCAAATGGTATTGCTGTTTTTCTTTCATTGCCTGATAAAAGCTATATAAATACAAAGCCAAATCTACTTGTTATATTTGGCTTTTCTGCTATTGTTTACTACTATCTAATAAAAAGGAGTAACAGCTTTGTTTATTGCTTCCAACCTCTTAACATTTTTCCTAGCTTAATTATTGCATATATACTATGATTTATTTTTAAACTTCTGAAACAAACTGAATTACACAGAACCAATTTCCTATATAATGTATTTAGAAATAAATAGGAGCCAGTTATTCATTACTTGTTTTTCTTGTCCTTTTTGTTCCAGAAGTACTAAGATTTATATCAAGAAACAAAGATTTTAGTAACAGTTCTTATGTAAAATTTAATTAATAAACAGTATAGGAAATTGGTGGTATCTTAGTTTAGTAGTGGGTATTGGGTTGGATTTTTTTTTTTTCCCTTCTTAAAGATTCCTATGACATTTATATTGTGGTCATAAAAAAATCATTAAAATGATCATTTGTGCTGGGTGTGGTGGTACATGCCTTTAATCCCAGCACTCCAGAGGCAGAGGCAGGCCAACCTGGTCTACATAGCGAGCTCCAGGCCAGCCGAGATTAAAGGGAGACCCTATCTCCAGAAAAAAAAAAAAAATAATAATTAGTTAGGGGCTGGAGGGATGGCTGAGCATTTAAGAGCACTGGCTGCTCTTGCAGAAGACCCAGTTTCGATTCCTAGCACTTGTATGGTGGCAAACAACTGTCCTTAACTCCAGTTCCAGAGAATCTGATGTGTTGTTCCATGGGCATTGCACTTATGTACATGGAGGCATAACACTCATACACATAAAAAATTGAAGGAAGAATACTCATTTGTTAATACAGCTGTTATTTCTAAACTGAAACTTTAGTAAATTTTTAGAAATAACTAGCATAAACTTCATTATCCTGATATTAGGCACTTTTGAATTGACAGTACATTCGTCACTTCGGCTTTTTTACCATTTCTCATAGTGGGCTGTGTGTTAGCTACTTTTTTTGTTGTTGTTTCTGTGACCAAATACTTGACAAGAAACAACTTATAGGAGAATTATTTATTTTGACTCATGGTTTAAGGGAATACAGTCCATCATTGTGGTGAAGACCTGGTGACAGAAGCACAGATCAGCCTGCTTGCTGATCACACTTCCTCTACAGTCAGAAAGCAGAAGGGTGGAGGAGTGGTTCCTTCTTTTCCCCCTTTTATTCAGTCTGGGCCCCCAGCCCATTGAATGGGAATACCCAAATTGAGTGAGCCTTGCCTCCTCAGTTTACCTTCCCTAGAAGTGCCCCTGACATACCCTAGAGATGTATCTCCTAATAAAAATCTAGTCAAATTGACAATGAATATTAACCGCCATTCGCTGTTTATAATTTCTGCTTTCTTAAACATGTTAAGTAGAACACACATGTGCTAAATAGCACTATTATGCTAGTTGTAAACTGTGTTTCTAGCCTGTAGCGAGATAGTATTTCAGTTGAGAGTGGGTTTGTCTGTGAATATTAACAACTTTAAAAGTTGGAGCTTATATCTAAAAAAAAAGTTGGAGTTTATATCATATTTTGTTCTTGTTTCCTCTTTTTAGTAATTCATTTTTTCCTATATTTTGCAGAAGGTTTGGGTCTCCAGGAGTTTTTATTTTTGGATACATATAGTTTGATAAACCCAAGACATTAGAATGTAAACTCTTGTCATTTTTAGGTAATATGTTCCTAGAAATAATATTGTTGATTTTAAGTGCTTAAGATTGACTTCCTGTAATTTTTTATATCATCAGGGAGCTCCATTTAAATTACAACCAGTTACGAGTTCTACCTTTTGAGCTGGGAAAACTGTTTCAGTTGCAGACTTTAAGCCTGAAAGGTATGATTTCCATTTTTTCCTTTATTCATGTGTGTGTTTGAATCCAGAGAAGCCACAGAGAGAATTCTTTTGGCAGGGGATTTTGGGGACAAGGCAGTCCCTTACACCCAGGCTTTATTGGTTTAGATGCATCTTGATGTTCTCAAGTGACTGTTCAGCTGAAGGCTATCTTAAGAGACTCTGTTCTCTTTTTTGTTCCTGGCCTCTGCTTGCTTTGCTAGCCTCTGATTCTGGTAGTATATTCCTTGGGCCATATTTTATTTCGTTTTGTTATAAACAATCTTTTTCTTATTAAAGTACAGCTTCCCATAATAAACTCTTTTATAGTTACATTGTTTTTTACCTCGACTGTTCAACTTGTGACAGACAACTACCAGTATATTCTCTTCAAGAATGTTATATAAATGAAATCCTGCTCTACGTAACCTTTTGAGATTTCATTTTTAAATTCAGATTTATTCTTTGATACTCATCCAGATTATCATGTATATTAGTAGTTTATTCCTTTATATTCATGAGTGGTATTTCTCATGGTTTGTTTAACTCTTCACTCATTGAATGACATCTGGGTTGCTTCCAGTTTCACAGAGACATGAGTTAATAAGCTGTTACCCATCTTGGGTATAGGTCATCCTGTGAAATGAGTGTTACTTTCTAGGATAAATACACAGGAGTGTCATTGCTATATTCTTTAGTTATAGTTACTTTTAAAAGAAATTGCCAAACTATTTTCTCAGACTGTCAATAGTACTCTTTTACATTTTGACCAGTATTGGAAGGATGATAACAGTTTTTCTGCATTTTCTAGCATTTGGGTTTTTTTTTTTTTAATTATGTGGCAGTTTTTTCCTGTTTTTTTTTTTTTTATTGTTTTACATATTTTTTTGTACAAGATTATGTTACAAATCGAATCTAGACCCATGTCCCCTTCCCAACCCCTCCACCCCACCAGATTCACCATTTCAGTCAGTTCTTTGATGCAGCCTTTTCTGTTGTTGGTGTGTGTTGGTGTTCTTTCCAATATGAATCACTCCCAACAAGAAATGTTTACAACTAGGTTATTGGCGCTAGCATCCACAGATTGAGGGATACCATTTGTTGTTTCTTTTTCTGGGACTGTGTTACTTCACTTAACATAATATCTTCCAGTTCCATCCGTTTACCTGCAAAGTTCATGATGTTGTCTTTTTTTACTGCTGCATAGAACTCCATCGTGTAGATGTACCACATTTTCTCTATCCANGTCTTTCTTTACTGCTGCATAGAACTCCATCGTGTAGATGTACCACATTTTCTCTATCCACTCGTCAGTTGAGGGGCATTTGGGTTGGTTCCAGCTTTTTGCTATTGTGAACGGAGCTGCAATAAACATGACTGTGCATGTATCTCTGTGGTAAGAAGAGTCTTACCCCAGGAGTGGTATGACTGGGTCAGGTGGTAAGCTCATTTCGAGTCTTCCAAGGGTTCTCCACACTGCTTTCCATAGTGGCTGTACAAGTTTACATTCCCACCAGCACTTGGTATCATTTGTTTTCTTGATCCTAGCCAGTCTTATTGGAGTGAGATGATATCTTAAAGTAGATTTCATTTGCATTTCCTTAATTACTAGCTATGTTGAACACTTCTTTTTTTTTTTAATTTTAATTTTTTTATGCGTATGAATGTACTGTCTGCAGGTAGGTCTGTGCACCTGTGTCATGCAATACTGTAGAGGCCAGAAGAGGGTGTTAGATTCCCCTGGAACTGGAGCTAAAGACGGTTCTCAGCCACCATGTGGGTGCTGGGGATCGAACCAGGGTCCTCTGCAAGAGCAGTCGCTGCTCTTAACTGCTAGGCCATCTCTCCAGCCCCCGTTGAACACTTCTTAAGATGTTTCTCAGCCATCTGTAATTCCTCACTTGTGAAGTCTCTGTTCAGCTCTTTGCTCCATCTTTTGAGTGATTTGTTTGTTTACTTTCTTCTTTGTGGTGAAGGTTTCCTCCCACTCGGGATTTCTCTTCACTTCCTTTATTGTTTCTTTTTATGTACAGAGGCTTTTGAGTTTAATGAGGCCCCATTTGTCAATTGTCGACCTTAATTCTTGTGCAGCTGCTGTCTAATTTAGGAAGTCTTTTCCTATGCCTATGTCTTGTAGTCTGCTGCCAACTTTTTCTTCTGTTGCCTTCAGAGTTTGGGGTTTCATGTTGAGATCTTTGATCCATCTGGAGTTGACATTTGTACAGGGTGAGAGGTAGGGGTTTAATTTCATTCTTCTACAAGTGGTGGTCCAGTTTTGCCAACACCACTTGCTGATGCTGTCTTTCCTCCATTGTGTCTTCTTGGCCCCCTTGTCAAATATGAGATAGCTGAAATTGTATGTGCTCAAGTTTGGATCTTCAGTTTTGTTCTATTGGTCAACAGGTCTGTTTTTGTGCCAGTACCAAGCTGGTTTTTTTGTTTGTTTTTTTAAAATATTTTATTTATTTATTTATGTGTATGAATGTACTGCCTGCATGGAGGTCTGTGCACCCGTGTCGTGCAATGCTGCAGAGGTCAGAAGAGGGTGTCAGATTCCCCTGGAACTGGAGTTCTCCTGGAATTGGAGTTTCAGATGGTTTTTTTTTTGCCGCCATGTGGGTGCTGGGGATCGAACCTGGGTCCTCTGTAAGAGTGGTCGGTGCTCTTAACCGCTAGGCCATCTCTCCAGCCCCCAAGCTGTTTTTATAACTATAGCCCTGTTGTAGTATAGTTTGAAGTCTGGTATTGTATTGCTCTTTTTCATTCAGGGTTGCTTTGGCTTTTCGGGGTCTTTTGTTTTTCCAAATGAAATTAAGGACTTTTTTTCCAAGCCTGTGAAGAAACTCTTGGAGATTTTAATTTGGTTTGGGTTGAATCTGTATATTAGTTTGGATAGAATGGACATTTTTATTATATTAATTTTCCCACTCCATGAGCATGGGAGGTTTTTCTATCTTCTGGTGTCTTCTTCAGTTTCCTTCTTTGGGGGTTTAAAATTTTTGTGTAGAGATCCTTGGTGTCTTTGGTTAGGTTTGTTCTTAGGTATTTTATTGTTTTTGAGGTTATTGTGAGTGGGAAGGTCTCCTTAAATTCCTTCTTCAGTTGCTTCTTGTTGGTGTAAAGAAGGGCTACTGATTTTTCTAGGTTAATTTTGTATCCTGCCACTTTACTGAAGTTCTTAATCATTTCTAGGAGTTGCCTGGTGGAGTTCTTTGCATCCCTTAAGTAGACAATCATATCATCAGCAAAAAAGGATAGCTTGACTTCCTCTTTTCCAATTAGAACTCCTTTAATTTCCTTTTCTTGCCTTATTGCCCTAGCAAGTGTTTCAAGCACTATACTGAAGAGGAGTGGTGGCAGGGGGCAGCCTTGCTGAGTTCCTACCTTTAAAGGGAATGCTTCTGTTGTTTCCCCATTTAGGATGATATTGGCTATGGGTTTCCTGTATATGGCTTTGATTACACTGAGGAATGATCCCTCCAATCCACTTCCCTCTAGGACTTTAAGCATGAAGGGATGCTGGATTTTGTCAAAGGCTTTTTCAGCATCAGTTGAGATGATGGTATGGTTTTTGTCTTTCAGTCCATTTATATGCTTCATGATATTTACTGATTTTCGTATGTTGAACCATCCCTGCATCTCTGGTATGAATCCAACTTGGTCGTTAGGGATGATATTCTTGATGTGGGTCTGTATGCGATTTGCCAGTATCCTGTTTAGAATTTTGTCATCTGTGTTTATTAATGAGATGGGTCTATAGTTCTCCTTTTTTGTTGTATCTTTGCCTGTAATAAAGTGATGCTGGCTTCATAGAAGGAATTTGGGAGAATGCCCTCTGTGTCCTTCTAAACAGTTTCAGTAATAAATGGTTGTCTTTTTGAAATGTTTTATAGAATTCTGCCGTGAAACCATCTGGGCCTGGGCTTTTTTTAGTTGGGAGGTTTCTTATTACATCTTCCATTTCTTCATATATTATGGGTCTGTTTAAGCTGTCAATCTCTTCTTGGTTGAGCTTTGGTGATTCCCAGGATTTCAGATATTCATCCATTTCTTCTAGGTTTTCAAACTTGGTAGAGTATAGGTTCTTGTAATATTCCCGTATGATTTTCTGGATCTTTTCCTTGTCTGTTGTGATAGTTCCTTTTCATTTGGAGGTGTTCCTTTCTTTCTTTTGGTTAACTGGGCTCGAGGTCTGTCTATCTTGTTTATTCTTTCAAAGAACCAACTTTTGGATTCATTTATTTATTTTTTTTTGTGGTATTTTCTTTGTTTCTATTTCATTGATTTCTGCTCTGATTTTTGTTATTTCTTCCTGTTGAGTTTAGGGTTCCTCTGTTGTTCCTTCTCAAGTGTTTTTAGCTGCCGTGTTAGATCATTCACTTGTGCTCTTTCTGTTTTTTGGGGGGTTTTTTTGATGTAGGCACCCAGGGCTGTAAACTTCCTTCTTGGGACTGCTTTTAAAGTGTCCCATAGGTTTTGATGTATTGTATATCATTATCATTCAGTTCCAGGAATGCTGTTATTCATTTCTTCCTTGCTCCATTCATTATTCAGGAGAGTGTTGTTTAGTTTCCATGTGTTCTTGTAGGTTGTCGGGCTTACCTGGTGTTGATATTGAGCTTTATTGCACCGTGGTCTAATAGAATGCATGAAATTATTTCAATCTTTTTGTATTTGTGGAGGTTTCTTCTGTGTCCCAGTATGTGGTCTATTTTGGAGAATGTTCCGTGGGGTGCTAATGTACTCTGTGCTTCATGTGGTCCTGGCAAGTGCCTGATCTAACCCCTGTGCACTCAAGTCTCAGGGTGTGATAGGCCCACTTTTAATATCAGCTACAAGGGCAACTCCGCCCCTGACAATACCAGACAAGGATTTAACAGGCCCACCTTTAATCCCAGCTAGCTGGGCGACTCCACTCCGCCCAGCCTTGCGAGACAAAGATTTAGCTATCCAACCAAGGAATCAGTCAACCAACCACCCAGGAGTAGATCTATCCTAAAATCTGTCTGGCTGAAGTGCCCAGCTCCTACCTGTGTTTCAGGTGGTCCTGGCAAGTCCCTGTTTTAACCCCTGCGCACTCCGCATTTGGTTTTGTGGGTTTGGGAATTTATTTTATTTATTTTTTGTCCTGTTGAGCCATCTTGCAAGCTTCATTGTTTTCATGCTACTGATGTGTAGTATAATACCTTGGGGTTTTAGTTTCCACCTTTTAGAAACCACTGGTTTCGGGGCTGGAGAGATGGCCTAGCGGTTAAGAGCACCAACCGGGTTCGATCCCCAGCACCCACATGGCGGCCGAGAACCGTCTGAAACTCCAATTCCAGAGAACTCCAGTTCCAGGGGAATCCGACACCCTCTTCTGACCTCCGCAGCATTGCACGACACGGGTGCACAAACTTGCATGCAGACAGTACATTGATACACATACTTGCATGCAGATAGTACATTGATACACATACAGAAATAAATAAATGCCAGGCATGGTGGTGCACGCCTTTAATCCTAGCACTTGGGAGGCAGAGGCATGCGGATCTCTGTGAGTCCGAGCCAGCCTGGTCTACAGAGTGAGTTCCAGGACAGCCAGAGCTACAGGGAGACCCTGTCTCAAAAAGACCAAAAAAAAAAAAAGTGCCAACCGCTCTTACAGAGGACTCGGGTTCGATCCCCAGCACCCACATGGCAGCCAAAAACCATCTGAAACTCCAATTCCAGGAGAACTCCAGTTCCAGGGGAATCCGAGACCCTCTTCTGACCTCTGCGGCATTGCACGACACAGGTGCACAAACCTGCATGCAGACAGTACATTCATACACATACAGAAATAAATAAAATTAAATAAAAAAAATTTTTTTAAAGAAACCACTGGTTTCCAGGTGGCTAAGATAGTGAGCAAATCATCTTTACACACATCTGTATTTTTCTTTCTAAGAAACAATGTCTTTGTGTTTGCTTATATTGTTTGGTTTGTGTTCATTGATCTTGGGAGACTCATATATGCTAGATACCAGCCCTTTGTTGAACATGTGCTTTGAACATATTTCTCCCACCATATAACATCTTTGTAAAATAAAAGTCTCTAATTTTGATTAAGTCAAGTTTCCAATTTTCTTTTTTTTGCATAAACTTGCTTTTTAGTATCAGATCTAAAAATTACTGAGTCTAGGTCTTCCAATTTTTTTTTTTGCATAAACTTGCTTTTTAGTATCAGATCTAAAAATTACTGAGTTCTAGGTCTTGTGTTAGATATGCTTTCGGTTTTGCAATTAAGTCTATGATCCTTTTTGATTTAATGTGTTAAAAGATACGAAGATTAGTTAACTGTTTTTTGCCTATGGATGCTCAGTAGTTGTGATTAATTTCTTAGCACTTCAATCCCCAAAGTATTTCTGTGTATCTTTATGGTCTCTTTCTATGTTCACTCACTATTCTATTATTTTTATCTGGCTGTATTTTTACTGTGTTGACTCTTTTCAATAGCTAATATACCACTTGGCTATTTACATTGCCTTTGACATTTTTCATTAAATGTATACAATGGATTTTTTGTCTGATTATCTTATGTCTTGCTGTCTTATTAAGGCTTTGTTTTTGAGGTTTTGTGGGTTTTTAGTATATTTCTTGAAATTTTTTTCTACTAAGAAAAGCATGGCATCTGTAAGTGTAAACTATTTGATTTCTTCCTGTCCAGTGTATTTTCTTGCCCTATTGCAGTCTTCAACTTCCAGCCTTTCTATATGAAAAGTATCCTTTCTTGTTCTAAATCTCAGGAAATAGTATTTCACTGTTAAATACAAAAAAGGCTAGCAATATGTATTTTTATCAATTGAGAAAGTCCTATCCAGTTACTTTTCTGAGAATTTTTAATTATGAATGGGTGTTTCATTTTATCATTTACCTGTTCTGCATCTGTTAATTACTGATTGGTAGCCTGGTAGTATGGTAGATATACTTTTCATTTTTTGTACATTGAGCCAGCCTTGTGTTCCTAGAATAAGCATTAATTGATCATGGTATCTCATTCTCTTAATTTATTATTCATTGTGCTTGCTAATATTTTTTTTTACTGTGTATGCTGCAATAAGAAATTTGTACTTTTGTGGGGTTGTTTTACCTTGTTTTATATTTGTTGGTTTTGAATAGTAGTAGCTTTGTGGAATAAATTTGAAAGTGTTTTTTATTGTCTGTTTTGTGGAAAAGCTTCTGTAGAATTGACATTTTTTTCTTCAAATGTTTGGTAGAATTTTCAATGAAAAGAATTGGGGTACTAGCAAGATGGCCTGGTGGGTAAAGGCACCGAACACCAAGCCTGACCACCTGAGTTTGATGGTAGGAGAGCCAGTTCTTACAAAGTTGTCCTCTGACTCCCACATATTTATGCACAAACACACAATCAAGCACTAAATGTTTAAAAATTAAGTTCAAAAGTGAACATATATCCAGTCCTGAGATTTTATTTTTGGTGGTTTTAAATTAAAATCCTCCTCCCTCCCTCCCTCCCTGGTCTCACTGTGTAACCTTGGCTGGCCTGGAACTGCTTATGTAACCAGGCTACCTTTGAACTCAAAGGAATCCATCAGCCTACCTCTTGCCCCCTGAATGCTGGGATTAAAGACGTGTGCCACCACACCTAACCTAAAATCTCCTTTTCTTTTCTTTTTTTTTTTTTTTTTTTTCCCTGTAGCTCCAGCTGTCCTGGAACTCACTCTGTAAACCAGGCTGGCCTTGAACTCACAGATCCGCCTGCCTCTGCCTCCCAAGTCCTAGGATTAAAGGCCGTGCACCACCACGCCCGGCTAAAATCATTTTCTTAATAACCGTGTGAGATTTAGATTATGTTTCATAATGACTGAGTTTTGACATTTTCAGTTTTTCAGGAAAGTGTTCTATATTATCTATTATTATTAAACTCAGAGTTGTTGAGCAGAACATGGTAGCCCAGGCAAGGACAGGCATAGGTGGGCAGATCTCTTGGTCTGCATGCAGACAGTACATTCATACACATATAAAAATTAAAAAAATTTTTTAATTATTCAGTTGAGGTTTTCCCTGTTTTGTAATGTATGCATTTAGTGCCACAAATTTTCCTCTTAATCCTGCTATCATTCACAAATTTCAGTGTTAAAGGTTTCATTTTCATTTGCAAAGTACATTTTTAAAATGTCCTTGAGAGGGACTGGAAAGAGACCTCAGGTTAAGAGCACTGTCTGCTTTTGCAAAGAACCAGAGTTCAGTTTCCAGCAATGCATGTGGCTCAACTATCTGCAGCTCCAGTTCCAGGGGATCTGATGCTCTCTTCTGGCCTCCACAGACATTATATGCACATGGTGCACTTGCATACCTGCCAGCAATTCACTCATACACATAAAAATAAATTAAAAAGGGGGCTGGAGAGATAGCTCAGCAGTTAAGAACACTGGCTGTTCTTGCAGAGGACCATGGTTTGGTTCCCAGCACCCACATGGTGGCTAATGGCTGTCTATAACTACAGTTTCAGGGGATCCAATGCCCTCTTCTAACCTCTGTGGACATTGCATTGACAGAGGTACACTTACATCCAGGTAAAGCACTCATACACATAAAAGAAAATAAGAAAATGGCAGATAATAAAGTTTATGTTCTGTTATTAATACAGTTGCTTTTGCTTTCCTTTGATTTTTTGTTTTCCATTCTTTTCACTTGCTTGCTGTACTTGAAGTGGTTTTCTGTACATGTATTTTTTGATGTTCTTCAGTCAGTATTGTATGTTTAATATTTACATTTAATGTAATTGTTGATAAGTTAGGGCTTAAGTGTCCCATTTTTCTTTTTGGTTTGCTGCATCCTTAGGGTTTTTTGTTGTTTGTGTTTTTGAGACACCGTCTTACTATATACCCTGACTAACTAGCCTGGAACTTCCTATGTAGACCAGGCTGGCCTCAAACTCACAGAGTTCCACCTGCCTCCTGAGTGCTGGGATTAGAGGCATGCCACCCACACCTAGCTTCATCCTAGGTTTTGATTGTTTTCTTTTTCCTGTCTCCTGGGATGGCATAGACTCTCTTTTATGTAACTCACATGGTTTAATTGTAGTGATTTTTGAGTGCATGTGTTTGCTTATTCGGGGGTTACTCCAGGTGTTATAGCTCCTTACAGAATACTGGTAACTATTTTATCAGTTCAAGTCAAAATACAAAGACCTTAACTGTTTTAACATCTTCTTGCTTATCTCCACTTAATAGCGTAATTGTTGAAAATACTTTTTGCTAATTCGGACTCACATTAGGGCTATAATTTTTTTTAACCAAATTGTGATTTAGCAAACCTAAAGGAAGGAATGCCTGAGTATCTGCCCTATATCCTATTTGTTACATATATTTTTTCTTCCTTCACAGTGTTCCAAGAACTTCTTTTATCATATCCTATCTACTCTTATCTCTGTAGAGAACTTCTTTGGTGGTTTCTTTGGGTAGGTCTGCTGGCATTAGATTGCTTGAGATTATCGTGTGAGAATATGTTTATTTCTACCTCATTCCTGAAGGTTGTATTCAAGGAGTCAGTATTTGGGGTTGACAGTTCTCTTCTTTCAGCACTTGAAAATTTCTGTGTATTTATTCTTCTATAAACAAGGCATTTTTCTTTGGCTACTTTGAACACCCCCCTCCCCTTTTCTTTTAGTTTTCAGAAGTTTATTTATGGAGTACCTGGGTGTGGATTCCTTTGGATTGGTCCCGTTTTAGGGTTTTTCTTAGCTTCTTAAATCTGAAGTCTTATGTTATTTCTCAGATTTGGAGAGTTTTTCAGTCATTGTTTTTTTATTCCCTCAGACTCATTGTCTTTGTCCTGTGCTTCCAGTGAGAGTCTCTTTGATAACTTTATTTTCTTGTATTCAGACAGGATCATTTCTGTTGTTTGTCATCCAGTTCACTGCGCCTTTCTGCTGCTGAGCTCATTGAATGGGCTTTTCGTCTCTGTACATTTTCCCAACCTGTTATTTTCATTTGGTTCCTTATGTGTTTGCTGAAACTTTTCGCTTATTTTTATACATTTTTATCACTGCTGCTGTATTTTCATGTTACTGTTAGCCTAGTGTTGTAGTCTCTTGTTTATCTTTTTCTTTGACTCTGATTTTTTCAGTTGAATGGATTGTAGGCACATTATGATATCCAGGATTTTATGTACTCATTCTGTTTTTATTTGGCTTTCTGCTCCATCCAGGGAAGCAGGGACACTATCTCTGCTGCTGTAGAAGGTAGAACTCAGATGTGACAGTTCTGCTGACACCTAGGAGTAGGGGCTGCTGGCAAAAGGTTATGGGTTCTCCTCCACTTGATCTCCACACATAGTGTATTGCTGTCCCCTTGTTAGTGTTGGAAAACGATGAAAGCTGGCTCCCTTTGGCACCATTAGAAGGGAGTAGAGGGGAGCCTTATTATAGATGGAAGGCTTTGTTACATAAAGGGATAGTAAAAGGCCCCTCTTAAAAAAAAAAAAATCAGGGCAGGGGGCTGGAGAGATGGCCTAGCAGTTAAGAGCTCCAACTGCTCTTGCAGAGGACCCCCGGGTTCGATCCCCAGCACCCACATGGTGGCTGAGAACAGTCTTGAACTCCAGTTCCAGGGGAATCCGAGACCCTCTTCTGACCTCCGCGGCATTGCACGACATGGATGCACAAACCTACATGCAGACAGTACATTCATACACATACAAAATAAATAAAATTAAAAAAAAATCAGGGCAGGTGTAGTGGTACACACCTTTACTTCTAGTACTAGTTTTATTGTTTTTTATATGTATGAGTTGAGTGTATTGCCTGCCTGAATGCAAGAGCACCTGTTGTGCAGTGCTTACAGAGGTCAGAAGAGGGTGTCAGAGTCCCTGAAACTCTAGAGTCAGGGTGGTTGTTAGCTGCCATGTTGGTGCTAGGAACTGAACCCAGGTCCTCTTCCAGAGCAGCCAGTGCTCTGAATCACTGAGTCATCTCTCCAGCCCCTCCTTTATAGCACATTTTAACCTTTTTGATTATTGGAATCAATTTCAAAGTTGAAAGGTTTCTTTTTTTTTTTTTTTTTTTTTTTTGTCTTTTTCGAGACAGGGTCTCCCTGTAGCCCCAGCTGTCCTGGAACTCACCTTATAGACCAGGCTGGCCTTGAACTCACAAAGATCCACCTGCCTCTGCCTCTGCCTCCCAAGTGCTAGGATTAAAGGTGTGCGCCACCACGCCTGGCTGCGCCACCACGCCCGGCGTGAAAGGTTTCTTAAAAGTCAGATCACTGATATTTTTTCATCTATAAAAAAAGAAACAAAAAAGATGGATTATATTTTGTTCAGTTAGTATACAAAGTAATAGATTTATGACATTTTCTCAACTTTGTAGAACACTCCACACTTAAACCTTAGTTACTTCTGCTGTTTGTCATGTCTTACACTCTGAGTTGTCATCTCCTGTTAGATCCTCTTCTTTGACTTTCACTCTGACGTTTAGATGTAGTCTTTCACAAGACCACTTTTCCTCAGTGGTGGTAATCCTTGTATACCTTTGTCTTTACATCTTTCTTTGTTTAGCATGGTTAAGATAAATTTTTTTTCTCTCTGTAGACTTACCTTTGTTAAATGGAGCTGTTTCTTCCTAACACACAACTACTTGTATAGCATAGATAGGAATGTCCTTAGTTATAAAGCAGCATTGCACTGTCAGGCTTCATTTTTAATTAAAGCTCTTTGATGGAAATTTGAAATTCTCGAAAGTACATCATACTTGCTTGCATTTAGGGGAATGAGATTGAACAGACACTGAAGAGGGCACACACCCACGGGGCTGGTGGCCCTGGGGCCAAACATGCAGGCAGCCGTCGGACTGATGGTCCTTCTTCCAAACATGGAGTTTCAGAGCCACTGGCTCCCATGACTGGAGGAGCCGAAGAGCCAGCTGTGGGGTTGGTGGCCTCACAGTCAAGCTGGCTAAAAAGAGCTTGGGGGTCACATCAGGTGGTGCCAATCTGTAAAATTTGTTTATTCCCACACAGCCAGTAGCTTAAATAGGTCTGGGGCGGGCAGCCTCTACATCAAGTGACATCACCTCCCAATGGCCAATCCTAGACCCTCATACCATCATACAACAACCCAACTCATGGGGCGTATTCAGAAAAGGGGCATGCTGATAAGCAAGCCAACTCATGACTTGTGAGCACATGCTAGCAGAAGACATGGTGTCCCCTGTATTTTTTTTTTTCCTCCACCTAGTGTGCAAAGCAGATTGGCAAGATACATCTGGGTCCAGGATTGTTGTCCCACATGGGAGTATTTACAAAACAGCTGTTGTATTTACAGAGCCAGGATTTATTGCTTTATTGTGTTAAGTAATGCTATAATCAAATCTGCCCTCTTTAACTTGATTCATTGTGATTTGTTCCCCCTTTGTGTGTGTGTGTGTGTGTGTGTGTGTGTGGTCTTTTTTGGGAGGGGGAAGACAGGGTGTCTCTGTAGCCCCAGATGGCCTGGAATTTGCTGTGTAGACCAGGCTGGCCTCCATCTCATAGAAATCTGTTTGCCTCCAAGTACTGGGATTTAAACTTAGCACCAATCATAGCCAGACTTCATTCATTAGGATTTTTAAAAATCGAAGCATATGACTTAGGTTAGCCATTAAGATGATTTCTTGTAAGCACTCTTGAATTTTTATTTCTCCCTTTTATTCCTGTCATGTTCCTCTTAATTCCTCTTTCCAGCTCCCTGTATACAATCCACTTTCATTTAAAAAAAAAAAATTGTATCTTTAGTTGTGAGTGACTTGAGTGCAGATGTCCCCAGAGGCCAGAGGCATTGGGTTGGGTCTACTGGAGCTGGAGTTATAGGCAGTTGTGAACCACTGGGAACTGAACTTGGGTCCTCTGGAAGAGCAGTACTTGCTATTTACACTGCTGAGTCATCTCTCCGGCTCCTAGTTTCACTCAATTTTGAGTGTTATAGCTATCTCTGTTATTAAAAAGATCGAGGCAACATTAGAGCATGTCTATATTGGTATTAATCCATCACTCTTACATTAAAAGTCAGAGCCAGGCATGGTGGAGCACACCTTTGTGATCCCAGCACTCCTAAGAAGCAGAGGCAGGCAGATCTCTCTGAGATCTCTGTGAGTTCATCCTGGTTACATAGTGAGTTTCAGGCCAGTTGGGCCTACAAGGGAGACGCTATCTCAAAGAAAACCCCCACAAAAAATAAATAAAACCCAACATAAATTATATTTTCTCTAATTTGGTAAGTTATTAGCAATTGTAAATTTTGTGGTGTCGGGATAATAAATAATTTTGATGTGTCCCAAGTTTGAAATACTTGTTAGTACTGAGCTTATCTATTTAAAAAATATTTCCAGGAAATCCACTTACCCAAGATATATTAAACCTCTGTCTGGAACCAGATGGAACAAGAAGGCTACTGAACTATTTGCTTGATAATTTGTCAGGTACTGCAAAAAGAAGTAAGTGGTCATTTGTTAAAACTTTTTTATTAGGAAGACATGTAAGAATATCACTTAATTCTGTTTTCTATATTCACCCAGTTTCAACAGAACAACCCCCTCCAAGATCTTGGATCATGTTACAAGAACCAGACAGAACAAGGCCAACTGGTTGGTAATTATTTATTTATTTATTTGTTTGTTTGTTTATTTATTTTGAGGCAGAGTCTCCTTGTAGCCACAGCTGGCCTGGAACTGTTAGTTTCATCTGGTATTAATATGCCTAAATGTAGCTTGACATGCTTTAGATATTGTTCTAGTCTTCCATTGCTGTGACAAAACACTCTGACCAACACCAACTTGGGGAGGAAAGGGTTTATTCAGCTTACATCTCCTGGGTCACACTTCATCACTCAGGGAGCCCAAGGCAGGAACTCAGGGCAGGAACCTGGAGGCAGGAGCTGAAGCACAGGCCATGGAGGAATGCTGTTCACTGGCTTGCTCCCCTGGCCTATGCCCAGCCTGCCTTCTTATACAGTACACAAACACCTGCCCAGGGTGGCACTACTCATTGTGGGCTGTGCCCTCCCACACTGCTCGACCATCAAGACAATACTCCACAGATGTGGCCACAGGCCAATCCAATGGAGCCAATTCCCCAATTGAGGCTCCCTCAACCCAGGTGTGTCAAGTTGACACTAAAGCTATCCAGCACAATTGACCCCTTGTCAACTTGACACACAAAACGCATCACTATTAAACCACCACCTTTCCAGTTCTTATCCCCAAAGTATGATGTTAACAATCACAACCTAAGACAGTACAACCTTAAAAGCCCCACAGTCCTTAAAATGTCCAAACACTTAAAAGTCCAGTCTATTAAAAGTCTCTTAACTGTGGGCTGCTGTAAAATCCAAAACAAGTACTGTCTTATTTCAAAGGGAAGAATCAGGCACTCTCAAACAAAACCTAAGTCCAGCAAGTAGCTCAAGGCTGGACACCTGGGATTCACTCACGATCTTCTGGGCTCCAAAGGGTCTCGGCAGCTCCCCCTCTCCGACTCTGCCGTCCGTGGCACACTCATCTCGCAGGCCCAGGCCGACTCCATTCTACACCTACCGCTGCTCTTGGTGGTCGTCCCAGGGTACCGGCATCTCCAAAAAGCTGGGGTCGCTACTGAAACTGAGGCAGCACCTTCACCAATGGTCTCTTCTGACCTCTCCTGGTGCAAAGCCTCAGCTTCTCTCCATGACCCCTGCAATCCTGGGGTCTTCACAGCAACCGAGGTGCACTTCCACCAATGGTCTTTCCTGACCTCTCACAGTGCCAAGCCTCGGCTGCTCTCTGTGACCCCCTCAAATTTCAACACCGGAACCATATAGGAGACTCTTACACGTTACCAAGTCCGGCTTCTGGCTCGAGATGGAGGCTCAGGCCCTTTCTGGGTCACAGCTTCTGTGTGCTGACCTTGAAGATATTCTCCCCAGAAGATTTCACCTCAGTGATGCTGGTCTCTTGTTACTTACAGCTGATTTTTCAGCCCCAGCTAACCAGCATCAATTGCCCCAGTACCACAAAAGTTTCACTTCAGGTTCTGGTCTCTTGTTACTTACAGCTGATTCTCCACAGCCCCAGCTGACCAGAACCCACAGATTACACAGTCCTGATGATCTCTGCTCTCCTTTGAAACTAGAAACTTCACAAGCCAGGCCTCCATCTTCTACAACTCCTTCAGCAAAACTGCTCCAAGCTCCACAGCAACAATCTTTAGGCATTCAATGATCTTCCCAGCCCAAAGTTCCAAACGCCTCCACAATCCTTCCCCAAAACACCAAGGTCAGGTCTGTCACAGCAATACCCCACTCTTCTGGTACCAATTTTTGTTCTAGTTTGTCTTCCATTGCTGTGACAAAACACTCTGACCAACACCAACTTGGGGAGGAAAGGGTTTATTCAGCTTACATCTCCTGGGTCACAGTTCATCACTCAGGGAGCCCAAGACAGGAACCTGGAGGCAGGAGCTGAAGCACAGGCCATGGAGGAATGCTGTTCACTGGCGTGCTCCCCTGGCCTATGCCCAGCCTGCCTTCTTATACAGTACACAACCACCTGCCCAGGGTGGCACTACTCATTGTGGGCTGGGCCCTCCCACACTGCTTGACCATCAAGACAATACTCCACAGATGTGGCCACAGGCCAATCCAATGGAGCCAATTCCCCAATTGAGGCTCCCTCAACCCAGGTGTGTCAAGTTGACACTAAAGCTATCCAGCACAGATATAGACAACATTAAGGCACAATGCTTATTGTTGTTTTGGTTTGGAAGATAATAATATAGTCTTAATTCTCAACCAGGAGCACTTTCTTTATAGAACAGTTGACGATGTCTGGAGACAATTTTGATTGTAAACTGGGAATACTACTGTTATCTAGGCACAGAAACCAGTGCTGTAACGAAGTACCCACAGTGCACAGCCTAGTCCCTTCCAGCAAAGATTTTTAGCCATGCAGAATGTTAGCACTGCCATTGCTGAAAACTTTACATAAAGTCTCAATTAGATTCATTTGGTAAATAACCCGAAGCTTTTCCACATTGGAAATTTCCATATGCTAATATGTTCCAAAGATCTTTGACGTTACAAAATCATAAGGTGGCTTTATTACTTGGGAGAAAAAAATGGAGTTAATGGCTTCTGATCTCCTTTATCTAAATCTTGTGAAGTGGTTTAGGAACCCCAGGATGTACAGTGGGACTTGGTCTGTGGTGCTCCTTTCCTTCTGCCTGGGTTGGCAATGCAGGGATGCTGCTTTTCATGGCACTTTGCATTTTTTGATTCATGGATGAATGTGGTGTTCACTGTGACAGCCCTCTGTCAAGTCAGTCTCTGTCACCATTTTTTCAATAGTTCAGACAGTGTTTTGGTGGGGGGGTTTGTAATGAGATAGTTCTTAATCTGTGTTTTTTATTTTTTATTATTATTTTTGTCTTTTCAAGACAGGGTCTCCCTGTAGCCCCAGCTGTCCTGGAACTCACTCTGTAGATCAGGCTGGCCTTGAACTCACAAAGATCCGCCTACCTCTGCCTCCCAAGTGCTAGGATTAAAGGCGTGTGCCACCATGCCTGACTAAAGAGAATTTTTGTTTTAATTGTGTATGAGTGTACTGCTTGCATGTAGGTAGGTACACCCGTGTCATCCAATGCTGCGGAGGTCAGAAGAGGGTGTCAGATTCCCCTGGAACTGGAGTTAAAGATAGTTCTCAGCTGCCATGTGGGTGCTGGGGATTGAACCCGGGTCCTCTGCAATAGTAGTCGGCGCTCTTAACCACTGAGCCATCTCTCCAGCCCGTTCCATTTCTTCTAAGACATATACATGTATAGGTGTGTGTCTTTCTTTTATTACTCCTAAACTACAAAGAACTGGCATTGTTAACACTAACTGCAAAATGACAAGTGTTATAATTAATTAGTTTTAGGTGAATTACATTGTAAACATACTACATTCTTTAATCTGTAGCTCAGTCTGTTGAAAAAAATACATTTCAAGCTGTTTAGTAGGGTTAATGTGTAGGACTGATGTTTGTCTTTGAAGTGACTTTGCTGTTTACAATTTTTTCAGGAGGTTGAAACAGAACAGTATTACAGTTTTTTTCTGGTAGAACTGAAAGAACGTGGCTATAATGGATTCTTTAGTCCTAAGTCTCGAGCTAGGACAATGTCTGAGCAAGAGAGAAAACATGTTGATGGCTGTGCAATATTCTTCAAGACAGAAAAGTAAGCCTGTCTTCATTTTTTTTTTTTAAGCATCCTTTCTTTTTTTAATTTTTTTTTTATTTTATTTATTTCTGTATATGTATGAATGTACTGTCTGCATGCAAGTTTGTGCACCCGTGTCGTGCAATGCTGCGGAGGTCAGAAGAGGGTATCGGATTCCCCTGGAACTGGAGTTCTGCTGGAATTGGAGTTTCAGACGGTTCTTGGCTGCCATGTGGGTGCTGGGGATCGAACCCGGGTCCTCTGTAAGAGCGGTCGGCGCTCTTAACCGCTAGGCCATCTCTCCAGCCCCTGTCTTCATTTTTTTAAAGGAAAATGTCCTCAGTATTTGCAGGGTGGAGTCAAGGATGTGGAACTTAATTGGCACGTAAGAGAATGAAGTATACAGTATTATTAAAGAAAGCAAGGTTATTGTTTAAAATTTGTGTTTAATGATTAGAAATCTTGAAGACATATTAAAGTGCTGCTGTTTCTTCAGGTGTTTATTAGAGCTTTAATTCCAGTTGTTAATTGAAAACTGTGTAGCTAACATTGCTTTCAGGGAACCTATACTTTGGAAAAGAATTGTTTAAAAATTATGAGAGGAAATATTCCAACATTAAACCTTTATGATGACTGATGACACTATATTAAGTTTTAAAGGTACTTTAAGGTCTTATTTGTATCAGTAACAGACAGAGAACAATTTTTAAGGTTTGGGGATCCACGTTAGTGCTTACAGAACTTGCATAACTTGCATGATATGTATAAGATTTTTAGTACTCTGTAGCACCACAAAAACAAAACAAACCAGACTGAAAATCACTTTAAGTAGATTTTGGAAACTTGGTACCAAAAGTAGAAGATTTCATAATGTGGTTTAAATACCATTATATCTGTTAAAGAGAAATATAGTTCTTGAAAAGCTGTTACCTTGCTAGTCCCAATTCTGGGTTTGTGTTTTGTTTTAGATTTACTTTGGTTCAGAAACACACTGTTGAATTTAATCAGCTAGCAATGGCAAATTCAGAAGGGTCTGAAGCTATGCTGAACAGAGTCATGACAAAAGATAACATTGGAGTTGCAGTGCTGCTAGAACTTCGAAAGGAACTGATTGAAATGTCATGTGAGTGACCCCTTCACTTCCTGTAAAATTGACGTTCCCTCCCCAAATGTAGTCGTTCCAATCAGACATATTCAGAAGCAGAAATTTCAGTATGTATTAATGGTCTGGTCCAACACCTGAAGAAATTCAGTGAGAATTTGTCTTTTCTAAAACATCATGGATCTTTTTTCTCTACCACAAAGCTAAAGATGAGATCATTGCCCAGGAAGTAATACAAACCCTGAGCAAGCATAAGAATAAAATAGTCAGTGAGACATCTGCTGAGGATGAGAGCGCCATAGTTCATGGTTTCTTGTCAGCAAGATATTTGGTAAAGCTAATGTCTTTTCCTGACTGACTTATAGTAATAACATTAAAGATTTCTAGTTTTTTTTTTGGGGGGGGCGGGACACTTTTATTAAAAAACTAATTATGTTTAGTGACTTTGTGAGAACTGAAACTTCTGTCAGTTGAGGAATCAGCATTCAGAATAAAATTATTTAAAGCTGAACGTTCAAGCCCAATGTCTGGGGGATGCATCTCAGTGATAATATACTTCCTTAGTATTCACAAGGCCCTGGCCTCCATTTCCAGTACTGTTGGGGTGGGGGGGATATACACAGAGAATTAGTAGACATTAATGAATTGTCTAAGAGAATTTAGATTTAAATGAGTGGCTTGATTTCGGGCATCTAAAAACAGCTATCGCAAGCTATCTCTGTATGGGTAGTGAGTTCTTCAGTGCTGGAAATATTAACCAGAAGTTTAGATACAATCTCAGGTTATATATTAGCTTTAGGGATTGGTGGGAAATTGCTTTCAGACACTATAGGCTGATAGACACTTTTATGTTTTCTTTCTATCTAATATAGCTGGAAAACCACATCTTGGAACAGAAAAACAGCTTATTCTTGTGGCTAATGCTCATATGCACTGGGACCCTGAATACTCTGATGTAAAGTTGGTACAAACTATGATGTTCCTCTCAGAAGTGAAGAATATTATTGATAAAGCCTCTCGAAGCCTCAAATCCAGTGTGCTGGGAGAATGTGGAGCTATTCCACTTGTGTTATGTGCAGATCTGAATTCTTTGCCTGACTCTGGTGAGAAAAGTACTGTTTTATACAGAACGGGGTACTTTTTGACTTAGATATGTTTTGGTATATATATATTTTAAGTATTCATTCATTTAATTCATTCATTTAATTTGGTCTTTTTGAGATGGGGTCTCCCTGTAACCCCTGCTGGGCTGGAACACGATATATAGGCCAGGTTGGCCTTGAACTCACAGAGATCCGCCTGCCTCTTCCTCCCAAGTGTTGGGATTAAAGGTGTGTGCCACCACACCCAGCTTATTTTTTTTAATTTATGTGCTTGAGTGTATTGCCTAAGTAGACCCGTGTTGTGCAATGCCCATGGAGTCAGAAGAGTGTGTTGGATTTCTCTGGAACTGGAGTTACGGACCATTGTTAGCTGCCATGTGGGTGCTGGAATCAAACCTGGGTGGTCTGCAGGAGCAGCTGATGCTCTTAACCACTGAGCCACCTCTCCAGCCTTGAAATTTTTTTTTTTTTTTTTTTTTTTTGACAGGGTCTCCCTATAGCCCAGGCAGAGATCCGCCTGCCTCTGCTTCCTGAGCGCTGGGCTTAAAAACGTGCACCACCACGCCCGGCGAGATATGAGATATATTTATTTTAAAGAAACTGTGTGTGTGTGTGTGTGTGTGTGTGTGTGTGTGTACCTATGTTCAAGTGTGGATGTCAGAGGACAACTTTGTGGAGTTGGTTCTCTCCGCCTTTACGTGGGTTCTGGGGCTTCAATTCAGGAAGCATCTTTACTTGCTAAGCATCAACAACCCCGTAATACATTTTTACTCATTTTCATTTTATATACCTAGCTCTAGTCCATTAATTTGAAGTAACTTGTTAAAATCAATGTTTATGGTTTTTTTGGGGGGGGGGGCATTGAGACATCATTTCCCTGTAGCCCCAGCTGGTCTGGAACTTGGCTGTATAGACCAAGCTGGCCTGGAACTCAGAGATCAGCCTGCCTCTTTCCTCCCGAGTGGTGGGATTAAAGGTATATGCCACTTGAGCTCCCAGGCATATATATTCCAATGTTTGAAAGGTTATTAAGCTAACTTCTTTGGTATCCTAATGTGTGGTAATATAATCAAAGTTAAATTTGATCACCAATATATTACAGAATCACACACTTTGTTTCTAAAGGTGAGGAAATTAAGATCCTTTATAAGACTTGATGATCTTGCCAGGCATGGTGGTGCACGCCTTTAGTCCTAGCACTTGGGAGGCAGTGCCAGGTGGATCTCTGTGAGTTCAGGGCCAGCCTGGTCTTCATAGCAAGTTAGCAAGTTCCAGGACAGCTGGAGCTACAGGGAGACCCTGCCTCAAAAAGAGCCCCCCCCCCAAAAAAAAGACCTAGTGATCTTAACAAGAAAAGAGCAAGGTTCTTAATTTTTATCATAAAATATATTTCAAAAACCTGATCTTAAATACTTTTCTATAGACGATACAGAGAATACTACAAAAGAGTCCTTTTGCTAGCAAACTATGTAGTTTTATCTGTTTTTGAACTCCATGTTTAGACTTGATACAAACACAAAAATGCCTTTGGGCTTGCATGTGTGCATGAATACACATACCACATTGATAACAGGTACATTTGTTAATACATTTAATTTTTTTTTCAGGGAAAATAAAAGTACTTGGGGTTCTTAGTTCTTTAGCCCCAGGCCATGAAGGCATCTGGGGATTACTGCTCAGCAGTTGAGGATTCATTACTCTTTGGCAGTTTCTCTACATGCTGTTGTACCTTCTATCTAGCTACAAAGTGTCAAAAGGGCAAGAAGAGGAAAATGGGACTTTTTAGTAGTAGATACAGGGAAATAAAAGTATATTTATAAAGCTACTTTTTAATTAAGAATTTGAGAAAATAGTGTCCAGGGATGGTAAAGTTGCTCTCACTTGACATTCTGTTCTGTAGGTGACAGTACTGTAAAATAATGCACTACTATACCTCAAGAAAATAGGATTGCAGGGCTGGAGAGATGGCCTAGCGGTTAAGAGCGCTGACTGCTGGGCTGGAGAGATAGCCTAGCGGTTAAGAGCGTCGCTCTTACAGAGGACCTGGGTTCGATCCCCAGCACCCACATGGCGGCTGAGAACCGTCTGAAACTCCAATTCCAGGAGAACTCCAGTTCCAGGGGAATCCGAGACCCTCTTCTGAACTCCGCGGTGTTGCACGACATGGGTGCACAGACTTGCATGCAAACAGTACATTCATACACATACAGAAATAAATAAAATTATTAAAAAAAAAATTTTAAAAAGAAAATAGGATTGCATAATTTAGAATATGCAATTACTAGGATGTTGTGATGTAATAGTTAATTCTTTTTAGTTACAATTTTTTGATTTACTTTTATTTATGAGTGTTTTGCGTGCACATATGTAAGTGGATCAGGAGTGTGCGCCTGTGGAGGCCAGAGAGTGAGTCAGACCACAGCAGGTTTTGGTCTCCATGTGGGTGCCAAGAACTGAACCTGGGTCTTCTGGAAGAGGAGCCAAGCCAGCTCTTAATCACTGAGCTATCTCTTTAGACCACTGATTTTTTTTTTTTTTTTTTTTAATGGAGCTACTCTAACTTGACTTATTCCAGCCAGCTGTTTTATACAGCCATTGAAGGATTTGGGAAGACACCTGTTTGTCGGATACAGTTTTAAATAAACCAAAATGTAAAATCTTCACTGTACAAGAATGAATTTGAGGAAATTATAGCTAATTAAGAAAACCATTTTAGAGAATAGGAGAATTTGTGGCTTTACAGTATTACATTTTTTTTTAACTTGCATCTTGTTTTCTGTATAGTATACTCAACAAATAAAAGTACATTCCTCTTCATATAGGTGTTGTAGAATATTTGAGCACCGGTGGAGTAGAAACAAATCATAAAGACTTTAAGGAACTGAGATATAATGAAAGTCTTACAAATTTCAGCTGTAATGGGAAGAATGGAATGACCAATGGAAGGATCACTCATGGTTTCAAGTTAAAGAGTGCCTATGAGAATGGCCTGATGCCTTATACGAATTACACGTTTGATTTCAAGGTGTGTTTTGAGATTTGTAAGCTTTCAAAATCTCCACTTTACTAGCAAGTCTTTAATATTGGTATGTGTTCTGACTGGAATTAAGTAGCTTTATTTCATTGACAGCAGAATTCTTTCATTGCTCTTCTGTAGAGTTGTACATATTGATGTCACATGTTTGTTTTTATTTTGTTTGAGACAGGGTCTCCCTGTAGCCCCAGCTGGCCTAGAACTCACTCAGTAGACCAGGCTGGCCTGGAACTCACAGAGATCCTCCTTCCTCTACCTCCTGATCACTGGGATTAAAGGTGTACACCACCATGCCCAGCACATGTTTGTTTTTTACACACATGTGCTAGTAGAATGTTTTCCAGAATGAGAAGTCAGATGAAATAATGGTAGTAAAGCAGTCCTCGGTTAGTTAGGCTTTACCTTCTGTGGCTTTGTTTCTTAGATGTTCATTGACCAAAAGCTGGATATGAAATAGTGCAATTACTTAGTTTGGTGTCAGATGAAAACATTTGGGTATGCATTAGTTAGTTCTTTGACCAAGAACATATGATAGAGGAGGATGAACTTAATGGAGGATAGTGGCAAAAGCAGCATGTGCTAGGTGTTGCTGAAGGTACACCAGAGACACAGCCCCATGCTAATGCAGCTGTATTGGAATGAGAAAGACTGTGTTTTTGAGACAGGGTCATACTGCATGGCCCACACTTGCCTCTGATTGTCAGCCTTCCTGTCTCCCAGGTGATAGAATTGCAGGTGTGTGCCGCCACACTTGGCTTTAAACGCACTTTGTATTAGATATCTTCCTGATACTACAACAAAATGCAATTATTTTATTTAAAAAAAAATTTATTTGGGGTTACAGTTTTGGAGGTTTTGGGTTTCTTTCCTGGGGCAGCACATTATGGTAGGAGCATGTGACAGAGCACATTTCTCACTTCATTAGCAAGCAGAAACAGAAAAGAAGAGGGGACAAGGTCCCATAATCCCCTTCTCAGGTGTGCTTCCAGTGACCTAAGAACCTCCCAGAAGGCCCTCCTGAGGGTCCTTGGCATTTCCCAATAGCGCCACCTTTGGGACCAAGCTGTTAACATGTGGATCTTTTGGGGACATTCAGTAAGAATGTCACAGGTGAGTGTGTTCTTACACCTAAGATAGAAATTAGCCAGGGAAAAAATTAGTGGGTTCCTAGCAATATCTCTGTGTATAGTTCTGTAGAAAAAAAAGGGGATAGTGGGAATGTACAGATGCATTAGTTACTTTCTTTTGCTATGATAAAACACTATGACCAAGACAACTTACAGAAGGAAGAGATTGGGGGATTGTTGTTGTTTTCATCTTTTTGAGACAGGGTTTCCCTTCAGCCCCTGCTGGCTTAGAACTCAGCTTCTCAAGTGCTAGAATTAAAGGTGTGCACCACCGTGCCCAACTTTAGAAGGAAGAGTTTATTAGGGTTTAGGTTCTAGGGGGTAAAAGTCCATTCTGGTGGGGAGGCATGGTAGGAGGCACCCGGAGCAGAAAGATGAGCACTCATGTCTTCAAGCAGGCACAGGAAGTAAAGAAAGTGACACTGGAAATGAGATGAGGCTCTGAACTCTGAAAGCCTATCCCCTGTGACCTGCTTCCTCCAGCAAGGCAGCACCTCCTAACCCTCCACAGACAGTGCCAACTGGGGCCAAATATTCAAATATTTAGGACCTATGGGGATATTATTCTCATTCAAACCATCACAGAGGTATTACAGGATGTGTTTTTAAGTCTATAGAAAATGATTATAGATTTGATAGTTGAGAAGGAATTAAGCAGATGACAGGAAGAAGAAAATGTGTATATGTATATAAGTCTTTAGAAAGGAACGCAAGTCTATAAAATGCCTTCCTCTTTGTCCCTCCCAAGTCTAGCACAGCAGCATGGTAGTGAGCAAGGGAAAATGGCACAAATAAGTTAGGAAAGAGTTGTTCAGGTTTCACTTAAGATTTGGTAAAGATCCTGATAAGAATGTTTCATTCTGTTGAGCAACACATTGATAATTTGTTGACTGTATTTTGTTGTCCTTCATGGTGTAGGGGATGAGGATTCAGTATTTGTAGTACCGCTTCTTCTGAAAGCTACTGAGTTTCTTTTGTTTACCAAATATGATATAGGCTGTCTTGAAAACATTTAGTAGTTCATTGTTCTTTTACCTGGGACCTTACCTTTTTTATTGTTGTTTGCAGGGTATAATTGACTACATCTTCTACTCTAAACCTCAGCTGAACACCTTAGCCATTCTGGGGCCTCTGGACCATCACTGGCTAGTGGAGAATAATATCAGTGGCTGCCCACACCCACTGATTCCCTCCGACCACTTCTCACTGTTTGCACAGTTGGAGCTCTTACTGCCTCTCCTGCCCCAAGTCAACGGCATTCACCCTCCTGGTAGGAGGTAGTCCGTACTTCAGAGGACCTTGGTTTTGCTTTCACTTGTAAACTTGTGACCATCTGAATATAGGGGAGTGAGGTATGGCCACGAGGGGGTTTTCTCAATGATAATTTAAATTTCCAGTCTGATTATTTGATGTCAGGTTCTTGTGTGAAAGCCAGGTGCTAGCAACAGACATTCTGAGCCCAGTATTCTTTATATACTGCTAGACAGGGATTGGTGTGTTCACACCTATCTTTAATTTGTTACAAGTGATTTTCCTGTTTCTTCTCTCCAATACAACATTTTCATGCCTTGAAATAGGAAAATGTTTGAGCAGCATATTCTGTCTGCACAGAAATCTGTAGCACTACTTTTTTTGAGGCCAGTAATAACATCCAGAGACCATTTTTTGAGGCTTTACTCCCTCTTTTTCAGATTTGTTTGTAAATGTAGAATTTGAATTTAGCCTTTATGATTGTATATGATCCACAGAAGACCTGATTTATGAAATTTTGTACTAAAAAAAATCAGATGTGAAAACAGTTGTATTATAAACTAAGGCTATTTTTGTTTTTAATCTGTGACCTATGTTCTGAAGGCCAGCTGGTAAAAAAGTTGCAACAGACTTTCTCTGCAATGATTTGCACTGTTAGGGTTTTGTTAGCCCTTTTGTACTACTTTATTTTTAAATTGAGAACATTACTCTCTAAATCTAAGTCTGCTTAGACCTTGGGACATTTTCTTGGACCAGAAGCAACTTATGTATGAATTTCTGAATTTTTATGAAAACTATCTACCAGGACAGATAAACTGATCTGTATGCATTTATGGACTGAATATGATAGTTGATATATGTACATTGTGGTATTTTTAAATCTTTAACTTTTTTAAGTTAAATTGCAGCTGCTTAGGAACAGCTTCTTAACTCCTTTCTGAGACATCCTCTGTCCTTTCTCCACTGTGCCTGCCTACATTTGTTCTCACCAAGCACTGCCTGTGCATGCAGAGAAAATCTGTGCATCTTTTATATTTTTTAAAAACTGTTTAACATTTGTGAGAATTTTATGAAAACGCTTTTTTATGCGCTGTGGCTTTTTCCCATTGGATAGCACATTTTGGAACATGTTCATAGTGGTTCTTGGGTCTTTGCTCACCAGACCCAGGACCAGACTGCTTCTTGTGTTGTTGCACAGTGCTGTTTGTCACTCAGAATACTACTATCATGTGTATTCCTTATTCTCTTATGTTTTTAAATCATTCCTGTTTTTTAAAAAGAGTAATTTTCTGTTTTTGAAGCAGTATAAATTAGATGCATTTCGAAACAGGTCCCTCAGACAATTGTTCAGATCATTTTTAAAGTGACTAATTTTAACATGTCAACCAAGGTGAAAGTTACACTGTACCCTGTATTCTGCCCATAGTGCCATTAGTAGCTTACAGGTTAAAGTCACCTTTAGCTTCACAGAGTGAACTTAGCTGTTCTGTTCTCAGTCACGTTCTCTTCAAAAATCAAATGAATTCAAAGGGAACTTGGTCTAACTGCTTTTGTTTCAACTGCAGGCAGGGGAGCAAAAGGACGCCATGGAGCATAAACAATTGTTGAATGTTATTAACAGTTTTTATACAGAGACTCAGTCATTTTGGATGACTTAAAATTTTATGAGAAAACATTTAATTGCTTATGCTTTTTTAAAGAGAAAATAAAATTACATGCTGTTTAAATAAATGAAAAAAAATTTTCTTTTTAAGAAATTCTCTAAAAGGTCTTGATCTTGAATCTGTCTTGGACCTGGTTTTTCTTTTTTTTTTTTTTTTTTTTTAAGTCTTTATTGTGTGTGGGTTTTTGTTTGTGGGTTATTTTTCTCTTTGTTCGAGTTGTGCTGACACCAAACACATCCAATTTATAATCATTACGTTGGTGTAGAACCAGTGCATAACTTCTTACAGTGTTTTTGTTTCTTTTTTTGTAAAGTGTGATATGTGTTTACTCATTTTTCTTAAACACTGTTGGTATTGTGCATCATGACAATTTCCAGTGAGGGCGAGCTGGAGCCGGCTGGACTGATGAGAATAAGGAAGCCGCTTTTCCTATGAGCTACATGTGGACTCGCAAGTCCAGATAGCCTTGTGTAAGGAGAGGGAGGAGCACTTACTCATTTTGTATTTGTTAACAGAAGATGTATTCTTTTCATAGATGCTGGAACTAGAGTGTACTTGTTAGATGCTAAAGGTTTGAGCTTTACACAAAATGTTTTCATCTGTATTTGTTATTGTCTACAATATATTTGAATTTGGGGCAGCATATTAAGATATAATCACCTGTTATGTCTTGAAAATACTTGTTTTTGCCTCATTCGGGCATACTGCATTCTGTGGGTCAGTTTAAACATCTTCTCCACCTTGTTTAGATAGTGATAAATTGAACCAAGAGTGTAGATTTACAACTGTAACCTTCAAAGGAGAAATATTTTGAATCTATAGATAATAAATGGTCACATCAAAATAGATTGATACTTTTGTTAAGCAAGATTTTATGTTTTAAATATTTTGTGTCTTCAATAATTTCCAATAATCTATACTCCCTTAAATACAGCAGAAGTATAGTCTGTTTTCATGATGTAGATTATTTTTGAAAAATTCTGTAATAAATATATGTAATGTTTTGCCATAATGTAATTTCAGTGTTGTCGCTGGATAAATCCATCTTAGGAATGTTTTGCAGAATATTTGGAATCTGTTTCCTATTTTAAGGAATGAAGATTGGAGGCACTCAGTTCCTTGTAAATCTTCTGAAGTACAGTTTACAGTATTGGTGGTAATTATTTATGCTTTGAGAATTTAAATAATGTTCATCAAAATTAATTTATGGCATAATTTAAACTGAAGTTGTAGAAGTAAATTGTTGATTGAAACTTTAATAGTCCCAGAACATAGTCAAAGAACATCTCCAGGAAATGTATTTTGTTTGTATCTTTGATTTGATTACCAGGGAAATTTACTTTGTATTAGCACTTTGAAACCTAAAGATATAATTAAATTGGGTAGAATGCACTTCTAAATGTTTAAATTATAATTTCAAACCTCTTCTAAGATTCAGTTTTTCAATAATAATATGTTCAAGTTTCAGAGTTCCGCTCTTTCACTAAACTTAACAGAATTAGTGGTGGTCACTTTATAGGACAAAGCCAGCCTGGGCAAGATAACTTCAGGCATTTGTGTTTGAACGAGTCAGTCATAACATCCAGTACCAGCTGGGCATGGAGAAGCTCACTTATCCCAGTGCTAGAGAGGCAGGGGATCTCTGTGAGTTAGGGCCAGCCTGGTTTACATGTAAGTTCCAGGCCAACAGCTAGGGCTTCATAATGAGTCCCTGTCTCAAAAAGTGGGGGTGAGGGGAAGAAGCAGAATTCCAGTACAAGTGTTGCAGGTAATTCAGAGAACATAAGCCAGCGTCTCCCAATCATAGGCAGTATTTTAAGATGCTTAATTTGCTCCTTTGGTTACATAAATTTTAAAAGCTGGTATGTCAGTGTAGTGTCTAAAATAGAGTAGTCTTTATTCACAGTACATTATATTGTGTAATGCACTGGACTAACTCTTGTTTACCATTCATGTAATAAAACCCAGCACATTATCTGCACTAAGTTCAAAGAATGTCACATTTGCCTTGGCAGCTCTTTGATAAGGGTAATGAAAAACTGAATTTACACCATATGGACTGGTGGTAACAAGGGCTTTTAATGTTCTTTTCAGTGGAATCTTCTTGGTCAAATTGTAACTAGCTAGTATTATATTTATATACAGGGTCTCTTTTTCCTTACTGATGTATTTTCCTACTCATAGCCAACCAATAAATTCAATATCTGTTTCAAATATTTTAAAAGTGTAATTTGTACAGATGTAGTACTGAGGTTTCAGAAAAATAAATGGTAACCAACAGGCCACATGTTCACAAGGGAGGAGTGGGGACAAGGCCATGCCACATGATGCAGTAGGAAAGTGTTTAAGACTCATATTTGCCAAAGTTCAATTTTACATTTAGGTGCCTGATGGTCCTTTTGCATTTAGGACTTTTGTTGTTAACATATACCTCATAAGAAATGGACTCACTTGTCTTCTGTGTTTTCGAAGGAGATTGACATATTTTAAATAAATGCTTTTAAATACAGTAGCAAGCATTGTGTTGGGGTTATACTAATAAAGGTCTTATGTGTTACATAAAATTTTTGTTGCATATGTAACCTGTAAAAGGGGTGATTTCCAGCTGGGTGTGGTGGTGCATTCCTTTAATCCTAGTGCTTGGGCGGCAGAGGGAGGCGGATTTCTGTTAGTTCATTCAAGGCCAGTCTGGTCTACATAAGCAAGTTCTAGGCCAGTTGGGGCTACAAGATGACCCTGTCTCAAAAAGACCACCCCCCTTGTGTGGTTTCCCAATCTTTAGATGTGGGGCTTATAGTTAAAAAAAAAAAATTGATTATGGGGGCTGGAGAGATAGCCTAGCAGTTAAGAGCACTGACTGCTCTTGCAGAGGACCCAGGTTCTATCCCCAGCACCCACATGGCGGCTAAGAACCTTCTGTAACTCCAATTCCAGGAGAACTCCAGTTCCAGGGGAATCCGAGACCCTCTTCTGACCTCCGCGGCATTGCACGACACGGGTGCACAAACCTACATGCAGACAGTACATTCATACACATTCAAAAATAAATAAAATTAAAAAAAAATTAAAGTGCTAAAAAAAAAATTGGTTATGGTTTTTAGAGCCAGGAAAACAGGTGGGTGCACACACATACCAGAAGAATGAGGTAGGAGGATCGTGAGTTCCAGGCTCCCTGCTAAAAAAGAAAAAGGGAGATCCAGGCATGGTGGTGCATGTCTTTAATCCCAGCACTTTGGAGGCAGATGTGGAGAATGGCAGATCTCTATGGAGACCAAAGCTAGCCTGCTATACATAGGGTTCCATGCCACTTGGGGCTACAGAGAGACCCTGCCTCAAAAAACAACAGGAAAAAAAAAAAAGAAAAACAAGATTATTTCCATAGCACAGACTTTATATACATGCTTGGAAAGTATTTATTTTTTGGTCTTTTTGAGACCAGTTTTCCTTGTAGCCCCAGCTGGCCTGGAACTTGATATGTAGATCACGCTGGCCTTGAACTCACAGAGATCCGAGTGCTTCAGCCTGAGATTAAAGGCATGCGCCACCATGCCTGGCTGGGAAAAATTTTTTTAGAACAAATGGTTAGACAAAATGTCTGCTGAGGCGTTAGTTTCTTAAACATGTACTATCTAAACCTCTGTATGACAGATCTTCTATATATTTAAAACTGTGAATACTTAAGGATATATGCTACTACTTTGTGAACTCAAATTGGTATTCTTTGGAACAGATATCTAAAGAATCATGAGCTGAAAATAACATTTAGGATAACATATAACATTTTCAGATTTTAGTTAACAATATTACTGTATGTGAGTCCCCTTTTGATTTGGGATTCCAAATTGGAACTGATTTTTAAGCAAAGTTGTTACAGGTTCTATAAAGAAATTTTTGCAATATATATTAGAAGAATTTTGGAAAAGAGATTTCTTTTTTGGAGGATTTGAAGATTTTCTGTAAGTACATTTCGCCTACATAATAGTCTTGAGTCAGTTCTCCCAAAGTACATGTGACCAACTAGTCCACACTTAGGAAGGGGGAAAGTTGGATTACAGGGAACTTCAAAACCGTTTCTCCATTTTCTTTGGCACATTCCACATCGCTAATGAAATGAATAGGAAGTGTCTTCTCATTTTCTTTAACCGCAAATTTCAAATCACTCTGTGATCTACCCAAGTGCTGTTCGCTTTGGGCCTACCAGAAGAAACTACTTTCTTTGTGTGGACTGGAGGCAGTCTTGGGACAGCTTACTGTTTCCTAGCCAGCTAGCAAAGTGAGTTTAAGCCATTGGCCTTAGAGTCAAAGAGTGGAAGGAAGGACTCCATGATACTGATCCATCTTGATTGAATCTTGGGGATTAAGCCATTTTTCTTGGTTGCATTAATTGCTACTCATTTGAATTGCAGGTGCTATACTTCTTGTGGAAATAGATTTGCAGGTAAAATTTCTATGCCTAGTTGATCATTATAACAGCGTAGCAATAGTCCTTATGGATTGAGAACTTGGGCTATATTTTAAAGGACTAAGGACGTATTTCCCAGATGAATAATAGAAGTTATATTAAAAGCATTTACGGCATTTCTATGCTATGATGAGGTGGATTTGGAACAGGATGCAGGTCCATGGGTAGTACCAGTGGAGCGGTGGAACTTGACAGGCAAAATTGCTGCCTTTGGAACCTTGGAACCTGAACCACATGATGAAGTTTGACCCTCCTCTGTTGGTGTGAACAGGTGCACAAGGTTTTGAATGAGAGTAGCATCACTAGATTGTTATTCTGAAAAGGTGGCTGTGAGCAGTGCTTGGAAGAATAATGGAGTAAGACTGGTGTCCAACTATTTCCTGGCTTCAATGTGGTTCACTTTAGAGATGAAGGCTTGAAGAGCTTGCCAAACAGTAAGTGCACACGTAATTAAAAAACAAGTCTCAAAGCCGGGCGTGGTGGCACACGCCTTTTAATCCTAGCACTTGGGAGGCAGAGGCAGGCGGATCTTTGTGAGTTCAAGGCCAGCCTGGTCTACAGAGTGAGTTCCGGGCCAGCTGGGACTACAGGGAGACCCTGTCTCGAAAAGACAAAACAAAACAAAAACAAGTCTTAAAACATATATAGATAGATATGCAAATGGACCAGCCCTTAGTAGAATAAACAGATCTGAAGATTGTAAGGTCAGTTTCCTTTCTGAAACCCTGTGAGGAATTAGTTTTGTGTTCAGGATGGTAACTCACCCATGTGTGGCTTTGTGCTCAGGATGGTGACTCACCACGTGTGTGGCTTTGTGCTCAGGGTGGTGACTCACCACGTGTGGCTTCGTGTCCAGGGTGGTGACTCACCATGTGTGGCTTCATGTTCAGGGTGGTGATTCACCACATGTGGCTTCGTGTCCAGAGTGGTGACTCACCCATGTGTGGCTTCGTGTCTGGGATGGTGATTCACCCACGTGTGGCTTTGTGTCCGGGATGGTGATTCACCCACGTGTGGCTTTGTGTCCGGGATGGTGACTCACCACTTGCGGCTTTTCAACACTTAAAATCTTGACAAGTATCACTAGCACCATAAGATGGATTTTGTTATTTATGAAACTTGGCTTTTTGGGGGGGGGGTGCTTTTCGAGGCAGGGTCTCCCTGTAGCCCCAGCTGGCCTGGAACTTAATATGTAGGCCAGGCTGGCCTTGAACTCACAGAAATCCTCCTGCTTCTGCCTCCCAAGTGCTAGGATTAAAGGCGTGCACCACCACACCCAGCGAAAGTTGGCTTTTTAAAAATTTTATGTGTATTAGTATATTGCCTGTAGGTATATAAGTGCACCTGTGTCATGCAATGCCCAAAGAAGTCAGAAGAGGGCATTGAATTTACCACGTGGATGCTGGGAATCCAACCCAGGTCCTCTGCAAGAGCAGCCGGTTCTCTTAACCACTGAGCCATCTCTCCAACCCCAAAACTTGAGTTTTTAAAAATATGATTTCTTTAAAATGTGTATCAAAGAGGCAAGAAGACACTGTCAGATTCTCTGGAGCTGGAGTTACTAGGTTGTGAGCTGCTTGATATGGGTGCTGGGAACTGAACCAGGTCCTTTGCAAGAGGAGTACATGCTTTTCAGCTTGGAACCATCTGTCCAGCATCAAAGGATCTATATTATTTATTGCCCAAGAAGTTAGTCAAAAAATAATTTGATAAGGAAATTCTTTGGAGAAAATGATGAAGAAAGACCAAGAATTTGCAAGATCAGTTAAGCCAGCAATTACTTGTATGTAGGTTACAAGACTTTTTAAAGATCTAAAGATCAGTTGATTGAGGGGCTGGAGAAGAGGCTTGGCAGTTAAGCACTTTCCTCCACTTTTGTAGAGGACCCAGGTTTGGTTCCTAGCAGCCACGTGGCAGTTCAATTTTCTAACAATTCCACGGGATCTGACACCCTCTTCTGGCCTTAGGCACAAGACATGGATGTGGTACACCTAAATCCATGCCAGCACACAAACATAAAAATAGTGGCTTTGTTTTTTGGTCTTTTCGAGACAGGGTCCCCCTGTAGCCCCAGCTGTCCTGGAACTCACTTTGTAGACCAGGCTGGCCTTGAACTCACAAAGACCCACCTGCCTCTGCCTCCCGAGTGCTAGGATTAAAGGTGTGCGCCACCACGCCTGGCAAAAAATACAGTTTTTTAAAAGGCTCAGTTGATTGAAAATTTGACATTGACAAAATTGTGCAGTATAGTAAAACTGCCCAGTTTGCATCTCGGTTTACACACAAATTGAATTCCCAGCCTAAAGTAAAAAGGCTGGAGGGATAGGCGCCTCCATGTCAGTGCACATGTGAGGACCTGAGTTCAGAGCCACAGGACCGCACGAAAGCTGGCGTGGGGCACACCCTTCACCCCACTGCTGGGAGAATAGAGGCAGAAGGTCCCTGAGGTCTGCTGCCACCCACCAAGCTGAGACTGAGTTCCAGTGTAGGGCACTCCCATCACCCAGTGCTGGGAGAACAGGCAGAAGGTCCCTGGGGCCCACTGCCACCCAGCCAGCTGAAACTGAGTTCCAGGTTCAATGAGAGACCTTGTATCAAAAAAATCAGGTGGCAGCCCATAGGGGAAGATACCTGGTGGTGATCACTGGCATCCACAAGCATACAAAAGCAAAGCTTGTGGCATATTTTTCAGTCCAATGTGAAAAGTTTCTATCACTACAAATAAATACCAATGCTGAGATGAAAAATTAAGATTTACCGGGACATGAAAATGATGCTGTTTCCCTTTATGGTTCTCTTTGTTGTACTTACTGAAAGTTTTGTCCAGTGATAGTAGAGAACTTAAGGGACTTTGATAGTAGAGAACTTAAGGGAATTTGATCCCTGGAACCTGTGCAGAAAGGCCCAGTATGGTGAGGTGTGCTTATAATCCTAGCCCTGGGAAGGCAGAGAAGGGTGATCCTTGGGCCTGCCTGCCCAGACAGCATACCCCAGTCAGAACTTGAGGCCAAGTAGGAGACCCCATCAGAAAATAAGGGGACTGGCACCTGAGAAGTGGCACCCAGGATTGGCCTCTGCCTCCATATGCATGCACCCTCACATTTAAATGTCCTTTGAAATTGTGGCCATGGCTATTAAAATTGTTACATATATAGGTTCAAATCCAGTGGTTATCAACTTGAAAACTAATGATTTTGTCTTAGCATTTATTGGCTTAATTATGAAGGAGCTGTAATTTACTGTTCTGTCAATTCTGACTTAAAGGTTATTTGCAATAAAAAGTACTTGCCAAGTAGCTGGGCATGGTGATGCATGCCTTTGATCCTAGCACTTGGGAGGCAGAGGCAGGTGGATCTATGTGAGTTCAAGGCCAGCCTGATCTACATATTGAGCTCCAGGCCAGCTGGGACTAAAGGGAGACCCTGTCTCTGAAAGGTCCCTCCACAAAAAAAAGTACTTGCCAAACATTCGAAATTCTACCAAAAAAAGTGAGTACACTTAAAAAATATCGTAACACACTGAATATGTATGAACCAAAGTTGAAGCTACAGAGAAGGAAAATGTATTTAAAAGATACTTATCTTTTATGGACAGTGTGAGAACTTATGCTTAAAATGGTAAGACAAGTCAAGGATAAGGATTTAACACATTTCCATTATTACAAGGTTCATTTGTAATCATTTTGTAAATTAAAAATCACAAGGAGATTCATTAAAAGATACTGGGGATGGAACATGCTTGTAATCCCAGAACTTGGTGCAGAGGCAAAAGATTGCCAGCTTGAGACCAGCCTGGACTATTAGTGAAACACTGACTGAAGAAAAATTCAGGCTGGATAAAAGTGAGTATAAGCTGCTTACAGGCACAGTTACAGATCTAAAGATACAAATACATTGACAGAAAAAAGGATGAAAAAAGTGTCACACCGTTAATGTCTCTGTAAATATTAACAACATGGGCTTTAAAGTTTTTTTATTTTGTGATGAGTGTTTTACCTGCATGTATGTTGTACACCTATGTGTACAATGCCCATGGATAGGTATCAGCCACCATTTGGGTGCTGGGAACCGAATCCAGGTCTTCTGGAAGAGTGGCCAGTGCTGTTAACCACTAAGCCATCTGTCTGGCACAACAGCATGGGCTTAAAAACAATCCCAAGGCAGGAGTGGTGGTGCATGCCTTTAATCCTAGCACTTGGGAGGCAGAAGCAGGTGGATATTTGTGAGTTCAAGGCCAGCCTGGTGTACAGATGGAGTTCCAGGACAGCTGGGACTACAGGGAGACCCTGTCTCAAAAAGACCAAAAAAAAAACAAAAAAAAAAAAAAAAAAAAAAAAAAAAAATCCCAAACCAGAGCTGCAAGTACATGGAATAAAACTGACAGAATGGGAGAAGTGAAGACTCATAGCCAAGCATGGAAGTACACCTAGTACTCCCAGTTACTGGACAGTGTGGCTAGACTGCATGTCAAAAACGGGGCACAGTATAATTAATAGGAAATTTGAACAGTGCTGTAAACCAACTAGATACAGTTAAATGCATAAAATAGTAATAGAATGCTTCTCAATTATACATGGAATGTTACATTCTCCAGTCACTGGATTTGAGGATTCAGAATATGGATAATACAGAGTAAGTGGAAGTTGATGAGCTCACCCAACAGGGGCAGTGCTGGGAGCTGGTGTGAAGGCTCCATCTGGGGGGAGGGGGCAGGGACAAGTGGGGGGGAATATCTGCAAGGGCCCTACCATGCTGCTCCCTCATCTGACGGGGTCAGCACCTTTGGGCAGCCACGCTATAGTTGGCTATCATTACCCAGGTGACAAACCACAAGGAGGACAAGGGTGGAAAGCAGGGCAGGACACAGGTGATAAAGGACACGGCAGGAAAGGAGATGACTAGAACAGTAAACCGGAACCTCGACCATGAAAAGAAGAGGGGAAAAAAACCCCAAAAACCCGCATGATCTGTCATCTTGAGCAAAAGTGAAAAAAGTGCTATTCTCAAAAACAAAACCAGGGCTCAGCAGTTAAGACCAGACTACTCTTGCAGAGGTTCTGGGTTTGATTCCCAGCACCCACATGGCAGCTAAGAACTGTCTTTAACTCCAGTTCCGGGGGAATCCGACACCCTCTGACCTCCACGGCATTGCATGATACGGGTACACCGACCTACATGCAGACAGTACATTTATATACATAAAAATAACCCCAGAAAGCCCGAAGGGCTAATCCAGTATTGATGTCCCACTTGCAGGAGATTGAGGCCAGCTGTAACTGTTGCTCCATTTGCTACATAGAAGCTGAAATGCCCTTTTCTTTTGGTCTTTTTTTGAGACAGTCTCCCTGTAACCCTAACTGACCTGGAACTCACAGAGATCTTCCTGCCTCTGCCTCCCTAATGCTGGGATTAAAGGTGTGTGCCACCATGGCTGGCTCAATGCTCTGTCTTAAACACAAGTATAATCATGTGGACTGAGTGATGCAGACAAGAAAACAGTAGGAAACGAATTGAAATTATGACCCAGTCATCCTGAAACTGATTGCCTCCTGTCAACTTGGTGCTGTGGTCCCATGAACCTGGAGCTGGGGGATGTCTCTCATGAGCTGGAGCTGTGATGGAGCAGATTGGAGGAGGGAGGATTCTAATGTTGGGCAGCAGTTCCAGCCTTCTCTGAGGCTGCGCCCCCCTCCCCCCAGCTTCCTCCCCTGAGATCCCAGGTTATGCACAGCAATGGCTTTGTCTCTGTGTTGGGCTTATGCTGGGGGCAGGGGAGGTCTTTGTCATTTGCAGATTCTAGTCTTGGAACAACTGATTCTCTAAAAGGATTTCCTGCCTCTCCTGAGGGCCAGCCGTGGTCTTCACACATGGTCCTGGGCATCCAGGCCTTGATATTAGCCCTCTCCCATTCCTAGGTACCAAGAGGTTTTCCATTATTTTTCCATTCTTCTAGAGCCCCAGCATACCTTTACCTATGCCCTACAGAAAATGTAAGACACCTAATTGAACTGTAAGACACCTAATTGAATTTCTAGAGATAAAAATCAGTCTGAAAAGTTACTGTAATAACTAAACTGTTAAAATTCTCAAACTAGGAGCTGGAGAGATAGCTCAGCAGTTAAGAGCACTGACTGCTCTTGCAGAAGACCTGGGTTTGATTCCCAGCACCCACATGGTGGCTAAGAACCGTCTTTAACTCCAGTTCCAGGGGAATCCGATGCCCTCTCTTGACCTCTGCGGCATTGCGAGACACGGGTGCACCAACCTACATGCAGACTGTACACTCATACACATAAAAAATAAATTATCAAACTAAAAATATGTAATTGTGTTTTAGACTGTAATTGCACAATTCTATATGCTATAATTTCTTAGCATTATTTACTGACAAAACTACCAAGGACTGACAACACTGAAATTTATCGTTGTAATTTGAATCTGGCGTTCATTCCTTTTCCAAATTCTTCAATCTATACAAAGCTTTTCAGTGTAATCGTGTTATTGTCTTAAATGCAGTGCTAATTTTTTAGCCAGGCGTGGTGGCGCACGCCTTTAATCCTAGCACTTGGGAGGCAGAGGGAGGCAGATCTTTGTGAGTCCAAGGCCAGCCTGGTCTACAGAGTGAGTTCCAGGACAGCTGGGGCTACAGAGGGGGTAAAAAAAGCAATGCTAATTTTTTAAAGTGGAGATTAATGCCAAAATAACCAGTGGCTCAAAGAAACAAAGGCAAATTGGAGCATTCTTTGAAATGAATGAAAAAGAGTAACATCAAAGGGAACGCATTGAAAACAGTACTCAGGGAAATTGTAACGCAAAGACATTAAAAATGGGAAAAAAAGTAATAACACCCCTCCTTGGGACACAGGAAAAATCAAAGGCAAACCAAAACAGAAGGAAAAAAATGAGGAATAGAGCAGGAAATTATGAAATAGAGAATAGAAAAACAGGTGGGAAAAGCCAAAACGTGCCAAGGCTGGTGCTTGGAAAGACGAGCAAGATTCATGAGTGTTCAGGTGGCTTGACGGGAGGAAAAAGATCGTTAAGATTGTTAAGATAAGGGGAGCATTCCTAATAGGGAGGGCTATTGTGGAATACTGCAGAAGACTGTGTGCCATCTTGAGGAACTGAAAAAGTAACTGGAAGATCTGAGTAAGCCAGTCATGACATTGGTTAGTAATGAAAAATGTACAACAACCTCTATAAAGAAGTGACCCAGCTGGGCGTGGTGGCTCACACTCTTAATCCTAGCACCGGGAGGCAGAGGCAGGTGGATCTTTGTGAGTTCAAGGCCAGCCTGGTCTATAGAGCAAGTTCCAGGACAGCTGGGGCTACAGGGAGACCCTGTCTCGAAAAGACAAAAAAAAAAAAAAAGTGACCCAGATGGCTGCACTGGTAAATTCTAACGAATACTGCGGGGTTGATGCTCTTTTTAAACTTTTGAATATTTTGAACATTTCAATTCTTCAAATATTTCAAAAAATAAAAGGTGGAGCAGGGAGATGGCTCAGTAGTTGAGAGCAGTGCTCTTGGAGAGGACCCAGGGCACAGGTAAGTTCCCAGCACCGCGTGACTCAGGCACATATACTCCCCCAACAAGTATAATTTAAAATATAAATACCTTTAAATTTTTATCTTTGGGCCTGGAGAGATGGCTCAGTGGTTAAGAGCACTGGTTGCTCTTTTTTTCTTTTAATATATTTTTTATTATTAAAGTACTGGTTGCTCTTGCAGAGGACCTGGGTTCAGTTTGCAACTCCACATAGCAGCTAACTGCCTGTACTCCAGTCCCAGGTATCTGATGGGCTCTTCTGGCCTCTGTGGGCATTGCACACATGAATGCACTTAGGTATATGCAGGTAACACACATAAAACATTTTTATGTGGAACTGAATTTAGGGACAGTTGTGAGCCATGTGGGTTATGGGAACTCATCCTCTGGAAGAGCAGCCAGTGTTCCTAACCACTGAGCATCTCTCCAGCTTCTAAAAGTAAAAATCTAAAAAAAAAAAAAAGAAAATACTGAGTTTTTGTGCATTTCATATGAAAGCTCCCCCATCCGCACCCCCCCAGTAGGCTCCCACTGGGCTTCATGCATCCCGTCTTATACATTATGTCCTAGACAATCAAGCGTTTGTACCCAGATGTCCCTTGCTGCAGGTACATCCACTGGAGTCTAGTCAACCTACCTAGATCTCTCCCTTAAAGAAGATCTCTCTCTTGCCTGCAGTAGTCAGTTGTCAGCTGTTGTTGGGGCCTGCAGCATGCCCATTTCCCACGTTCTGTGCTGGGCTTTTGTCTGATTGAGTCAGCATGCATCTTGTGCATGTTCTCACCATGCAAGTTCATATGAGCACGTTCCCAGAGGCCTAAAAGCCTGTTTCCTTATGTTCATGCACCGACCCCAGCTCTTACAGACTTTCTGACCTCTCTTCTAAAATGGTCCCTGAGCCATGGGTGGGTGAAGTTTAATATAGGACTCCTACCCAGGGACATGGACTCTACAGTCTCCTGTTCTCTGAAACAGCCAGTTGTGGCCTTCTGTGTTCATTGCACTCTGTTGCATGAGGAAGCCTTGCTGGTGAGAGGGATGTATCGGTGTTCTCTCTACCCTTTTCCACTATGCTCCATGAGCCTTAGTTATTCTGAGGTTCAACTGTAGATGTGTCAGGGCTGGGCATCTCTCAGACACGTACTCTCTGTGGTCAGTTGTGAAACTCTGTAATAGCCTCCATCGAGGTAGTTGGCAGGTCTGTGGCAGGCAGATCAGGCCAAGGGCAGGGTGGGGGCAGGAACAGCCTGTTCTAATGAACCAAGCTGGAAGATTGAGCTAGTCAGGAAGCTGGTCTAGAGATCTGAGGTGGACAAGCAGTAGCAGGCCTGGGCCCAAAGGCTGGAAGGTTCTTAGCCGCCACGTGGGTGCTGGGAATTGAACCCGGGTCCTCTGCAAGAGCAGTCGGTGCTCTTAACCACTGAGCCATCTCTCCAGCCCCCACATAACATTTTTTAAGGAGAAAAAGAAAGGTGCAAGTGAGGCATTGGATTGGAAATGGCACCTGTGTGAATGGGGAACCGTTTTCCAGGACACTGCACATATCCTAAGCCAACAACCATTCTAGGATGGTCTGGGGGAATTAAGGAACTAATGTTGGCCAAAGGAGTAGCTGAATGGTAATGGCGTTGCAAAGTCCTCACTCATGATTCCTTGGAGGTGTGAAGCCCCTTCAGATTTGTTTCCCCTTGAGGCACAGAGTCCAAGTCTTTGCAGCCTACTTCAGAGGGCTGGGAGGTACCCCCAAACTAGAGTCCACATCCTGTCACTCTTAATTACTGACTCTCACCTACCAAAGTCATTTTTTTTCTCCCTCCCTGCATCTCTCTCATCTATATCTATCTCTCCCTCCCTTCCCTTCCTTCCCTTCCTCCCTTGTCTCCTCCCCTTCCCACACTCCATGGCTTCCTTTGGGGATTTTCTTTGATGACAGAAGACACCAACTACAAACTTGCTCGAGCCATGTTTATTAAGAGAGCTAGAGGAAGGGCATGGGCATCAGGAGCAGGTGGCAGGGTTTCCAGCCCTCGTTGGAGGGCAACATCGTGTCCCCTGCAGGATTACTCCAGACTCATCTCAACCATATGGAGTCAGGACTCCCTGGAAAAGAGAAGCCAAGCTTAAATGTGCCCCCAAGGATTGCCGAGGAGAGGCCCTGGGTCCCTGAGGTTACTGACAGGAAGGCAAGCCACTGGTTCTGGAGAGGGGTTCTGAGAGGCAAATGGGGAGTGGGCTCTGGAGTGGACCCTAGAACAAAGTGGCCTGCTGACAGGCTTTTGTGAAAGGTACACTCTACACTCTGGAGAACTCCTTGGACTCTTCATAGCTCCCACACTTAAGAGATGTCTTATTGGAGCAGGACAGGAAGGAAAGCTTCCCTGATTGTGAGGATGGCTAGGAAGGGGTGTCCAAATTACCAGCAGTGTCTTCAATGCTTCCACAGCCTCAGGACCCAGCTCGGTGACACACTTCTTGGAACCCTCTATGAGGTGACCAATTGGGATGCCCAGGCTGTTGAATATGAACTTCAGGAGGCTGAAGTAGTTTAGAGGTGGGCTGGGCACAGCCCCAGCCACAGCTTCCACAACTGGTGCAAGAGCTGCCACAGGTTCAGCCACAGGTTTGACCACTGAATCCACAAAGAATGCAGCACCTGTCAACACACAAGCAGAGAACCCGGTGTCTCCGCTGGGCCCCTCCAAGGGATGCCGAGGGGGCGGCACAGTTTGCTCATCATCCTGAGCCACTACGCACTTCCTGACTGATGGCTGCCCTGTGACAAGTTGTGAAGACTCAGAAGTGAGGAAAGGTGGCCACATAGAGAGCCCAGGGAGGGGATAGCGGCAAGAGAGTCAGAGGAGATGGCGTCGTAGTGGAAGAAGGGCAGGTGACCTCTGGTAGGCTTAAGGGTAGGTAGAATTTTCATAGTTGGGGACAGTCGTGCACACCTCGAAGGATAAGGGGACACCGAGCAGGCTGTGAACAGATAGGGGTTTCCAAGCCAGACCTGCCCCCTGTCACCAGCCTGAGGCACAGAAAGCCTGGTGCTAGAGGGTGAAGAGACTGAAGACGGGCAGTTGTCGACATGGCTGGAGGGCTCGGCTGGCAGCAGAGGAGGAAGAGAGGGAGGGATGGAGGGAAAAGCAGAAGAGCATCTGGGTCCCTCTTGAGGCACCTCTGTTGGAAGGACCACTGGAAGCAGCCTGGTCCCCAGATAGGGAGGCTGCAGGGTCAGGACTGGCTGGGGTCATGCCAGGAAAGAGCAGGTACTGATTGCAGGTTCTTCCTACATCTTGCAAGCCCCGAGGATACTCACCGGAGTTACTGAGCAGGACTGCACAGAACACCAGGAAAGTGATGGCGAGCTTCATGGTGGCGTGGTGTGGGGCACAGAAGATGCTCCTGGGACCTAAGACAAGCTTCCCAAGGGCTGGTCCTGAGGGTTTCATATACTCAGGGCTGGAGCCTCACCCTCCTGAGAAATGTGTTGTTTGCTCAGCTAATAGAGCTCCAGCCAACTTCCTGCTCCGGCCAACAGACCCTGGGAAGATTGTGTATCCCACCTTGGTCTTGGGGATTTCCTCTTGGCTGGGTCTCCTGAGCTTAAGTGCTGGGCCATTCTTCCCAGTAACAGGAACTGAGGCTGTGCTTTGTCTCCACAGTGCCCACCCAGACCTGCACATTGACACTGTGGTCTGACCCCACCTCACCCTCACCACAATGCAGGCTCTCTTGGGAACAGGCTCCCCACACAGCTGAGGAAGGGATGGGTAATTAACGTGGGTTCTGGCCCTGGGACCCTGCGAGCACACTGGCAATTAATTAGCAAGTCCCTGTGACCCCATATCATCTCTCAATGAGGTGTGGGTCTCTGATCCCAGACCATGGAAATGTCGTGGCTTCGCCATGGAAATGTCATGGCTTCTGCTGGTCTGAAAGAGTCACTGTGGTTGAGTCAGAGAGGAAACTCCCATAGCCTGAACAGGTCGGGCCACACACCTCTTCACTTGGGCCACAGGAAGCTGTTACTGATATGAAGAGGGGGACCTGGGACATTTTTCTGTCTTTGGAATCAGTCTCGAAGCTGATGGGCCTGGCATAGTTCAGAGTTTCTCTTGAAAACTTTCTTGTCTGCCACCTGCGGAGGTATGGCAGAGAACCAAACATAAACAACCCAGAAACAGGCTCATTAGTGAGAGGATCTGACTTCTCCAGAAATATTCTAGAAGCCTCTCCCACAGCAGATGAGCACAGCTGGGCTTTTGTAGCTAAACAAAGGTCTCCGGCTACCCCTGAGCTGCTGTGAACCCAAGATCTGGAGCGGCCAAATCCACCTGCACTCCGCCTGTGGCTTGTTTATATTGACCACATGCGCCTTCTCATCCTGCTTTAATTATGTCTTACTTCTTCCCTTGACTTGTTTCATGTAGGAGGCTTTGGTTATAGACCTGGAGTGTGATTATGTATGTTTCGTTGATCATTGTGGAAGTGATTTCAATGGGAAATGCACCTTCTCCTAAAAAGATTCACTTTCTACTGGGTTTCTTGGAAGGCATACTGCTTGTGAGGTAGGGCAAGACCCAGAGTGCCCCGAGCTGCTTCCTCTCAAGGGAGAGGAAACCAGACATTGCTCTCTGGTCAGCCACCCTGCTAAAAGGACAAGTGGCTGCCTCTCCGTGGTTTCACTCTGTGATCCACTGTAGCCTGAAAACTAGATAGAAAATTCCACAAGTAACAATTCCTTAAGATTATTAGGATTTTTACCAAGTCTAACCTACCATCCTTTTCTTTTTTTATCTTTGCATTTATAATTATTAATGCAAATTAATAACCCATTGGTGGGTTTCACTGTGACATCTCCACACATGCATGTTTCACTGTGACTTCACACATGCATGCTTCATGCTTTGATGTTATTCACCCTCTCCATGCTCCCTTGCCCTACTTCTTCCTCCACCTAGCCCCCTTTCCCCACTCCATCTCCTCTCTTCTACTTTCAATTTGTGTGTGTGTGTGTGTGTGTGTGTGTGTGTGTGTGTATTCTAGCTTTCATGTATGAGAGAAAACATATACCATTCATTTGAAAGCATATTGTCCAATCCCTGGATGTTTGTATGTTTGCTTTGGTATCTCTTGCTGCTGTATTCTTCTATTATGATCTGATAAAATGTAAGAAATTATTTTAATTATTTTGTATTAAGACTTCCTTTATGACTTATTTTGGAAAAAGTTTCAGGAGCTGATATGCTTTTGTTGTTGGATGGAATCATCTGTAGATGCCTGTTAAATCCAGTTGATCTAAATTATAACATTTATGTTTCTTTGGGTTTTTTTTTTTTTGGTCTGGATCATTTATGTATTAACGAGAGTGGAGTACTGAAGTCACCCACTATTAATGTACTGTGGCTTGTTTCTCCCTTTGTGTGCTGTAATCTTCGTCCTATAAAACTGAGTACTTTCATGTTTGGTGCATATATATTTAGGGCTATATCATCTCTGTGGATTGATCCTTTTTTTTTTCTTTTGTCTTTTTGAGACAGGGTCTCCCTGTAGCTCCAGCCATCCTAGACTCACTATGTAGACCAGGCTGGCCTTGAACTCACAGATATCTGCCTGCCTCTACCTCCTGAGTGCTGGGATTAAAGGTGTGCGCCATCATGCCTGGTGGATTGTTCCTTTTATCAATATCTGGTGACCTTGTCCTGAAATAGCAAAACTAACTCCATTTTGTCCTAGCTGACTTTCGCTTTACCCTGTGTTTTTGCCCAGTCAGTCCCACTGTAGCCAGCCAGGCAGAATATCATGCAGTTGGTTTCAGGAGCACATTGTCTCTGCAATACTGGGAATTTTACAAGTAGCCGGCACCATGTTCAGGGAGCACATCCTCCCTTCCAGCATACCTGCATCTCTATGGAGCCCATTGTTTCTGTATTCTGAGAAACTTGGTTTTTCCTATCTGAAACTTTTGTTAATTGAAAATCTCTTTGTTAACTAGCCTGCCCCTAGTCTGTGTAACTATGGTGATCTGATATAACCATAGTTATTGGCTTTGCCCCGCCTCTGACTGCCAGTTGATAAAAGACTCCTAATTTGACCATCACTATGTGGTGTTCCTCTGTGCAGTCTCACTCAGAATTACAGTCCCTTCTGACTGACTTTGTCTTGAAGTCTGTCACTGGATATTAGCACAGCTGCTCCTGATTGGTTTTGTATTCCACTTGCTGGATATCCTTCTCCATTCTCTATATTTTGACCATTGATGTGAGTTTCTTGCAGGCAGTAAATTGTTGGGATCTTTTTTTTTTCTTGTTTATTTCTTTATTTATTGTGTGTATGTGTGTGTGCATGTGTGCAAGTCATAAGAACTTCTGAAGCCAGTTCTTTCCTTCCACCATGTGGGCCCCAGGGATTAAACTTCAGTTCGCATTCTTGGCAGAAATTTCTTTTTCTACTGAGCTATCTCACCAGCCTTTGTTGTTATATTTTTAGACGAAGTTTTGCTTTGTATCCAAGGCTGGTCTTGAACTTGTGATCTTCCTGCCTCCTTCCTCTGAATGCTGGAATTGTAGACATGTGCCACCATACCTGATTTGGGTCTTGTGGGTTTTTTTTTTTTTTTTTTTTTTTTTAGGGTTTTTTTTTTTTTTTTTTTTTTTTTTTTTTTTTTGAGACAGGGTGTTTGTGTAGCCCCAGCTGTCCTGGAACTCTCTATGTAGACCAGGCTGACCTTGATCTCACAGAAATCTGCCTGCCTTTGCCTCCCAAGTTCTAAGATTAAAGGTGTGCACCACTATGCCTGGCTCGGGTCTTGTTTTTTAATTCGGACAGTGTCTTGGCATTCTTTAATTGGAGAATTAAGATAATTTACACTAAGAATTATTGTTGAGGGCTGGAGAGATGGCCTAGCGGTTAAGAGTGCCGACCGCTCTTACAGAGGACCCGGGTTCGATCCCCAGCACCCACATGGCGGCTGAGAACCGTCTGAAGCTCCAATTCCAGGAGAACTCCAGTTCCAGGGGAATCCGAGACCCTCTTCTGAACTCCGCGGCGTTGCATGACACGGATGCACAGACTTGCATGCAGACAGTACATTCATACACATACAGAAAATAAATAAAATAAAAAAAATTATTTAAAAAAAAAAAGAATTATTGTTGAAACATATATATTAGATCCTGTCATTCTGTTTTTTCTTTGGTTGTGTTGAAAAATGTGTTCATTTCTCTCTTATATCTTAGAGGTTTTGTGGTATCCTCAATTGATTAGGTTTGATGCTTTCCTAATTATCATTTGCTTATCTATTCTTCTAGTGAGATTTATTCTTTGTGCTGTCCTCACTGTGTTTACATTTCTAGTTGTGGCTACTTTTTTGTGTGTAGAATTTCTATAAGGAATCTTTGATAATGCTGGCTTTAGTGGTTATTAATTCCTTTAATTTATGCTTATCTAAGAATATCTAATTATCTTTATTTTGATTATGAAAAATAACTTTGCTTTAATACAATAATCTAGGTTGTCAACTATTTTCTTTTAGAACTAAAAATATAGTATTCCATGTACTTCTAATCTTTACTTTCATGGTTTTGTCTTTATTTTTTAAATGATTTTATTTTTTATTATTTTTAAATTTTGTTATTTTTATTTTATGTGTATGAGTATATTGCCTGCATGTATGTAAGTGCACCTGTGTCATGCAATGCCCATGGATATCAGAAGATAGCATCAGATTCCCTGGAACTGGAGTTACAGACAGTTGTTAGTCACCAGGTGGGTGCTGGGCATCGAACCTAGGTCCTTTGCAAGAGCAGCCAGTGCTCTTAACCGCTGAGCCATCTCTTCAGCTCCTGTGGCTTTGTCTTTATGAGAGATGGAGTGACTCTTGCAGCTTTCAAAATTCTGTTTGTTGTTGTTGCTGCTGCTCTACATGAATTCTACACATGAATCTATGTAAATAGCTGAAGGCTACATAACAAGAAATGGTGCCAGGCAGGAGAAACTTTCCTTTGAGCTGCTTAACTGCCGAGCCATCCTTCCAACCCCCATCACCTCTTTCTGGATACCTGGAGCTCTTCTCTGCCTTTCCTCAGTATACAGCTTCTCCTTTGCTCTGACCCACAGAGCTGTGTGGGTCACAACCAGCTCACTTTCATTAGTGTGTGTGTGTGTGTGTGTGTGTACTTGACTGTGCAAGCCCACGTGGAGACAGCATGACATCAGATGTTTTCTTCTATTACTTCCACCTTACCTTTTGAGAGAGTCTCTCATTGAACCTGGAGCTCTGGACTGAGTGGCCAGGGAGTCCCCGGGTTCTGTCTCCCCCTCACATGCTGGCATTACAGACACTGCTGCACCCAGACTGTATGCGGTTTGCTGGGAATCTGAACTCAGTCCTCATGCTTGCACAGCAAACACTTTATCCACTGACCCGTCCCCCTAGCCTCTCATCCTTTTATCTAGAAGGACATCCTGACTGGAAGAAGGGGAAGTATTGGTCTTCGTTATTCTGGCAGAACCCAAGAATGGGCACTGTGGATATATTTGCTTCAATCTGGTCTCTCTTGCCTCCATGTCCCCACAGGGAGAGAGTTGCACCCCATTTGACTAGGGAATCAGTGCTGACCCAGATGAAGACATCACCAGAAGTTCCGTGTGTGTGTGTGTGTGTGTGTGTGTGTGTGTATGTGTGTGTATGTGTGTGTATGTGTGTGTGTATGTGTGTGTATGTGTGTGTATGTGTGTGTATGTGTTTGTGTGTGTGTTAAAAATACATAGTACACCAAATTTGCTATCTTAATAGGTTTTAAGGGTATTCCAACCAGCACCCCATCTGCCAGCACCCCATCTGTCTCTAGAATTTTTATCTTTTAAAAAAAATTTTTTTTAATTTTAATTTTTATTTATTTCTGTATGTGTATGAATGTACTGCCTGCATGCAAGTTTGTGCACCGTGTCGTGCAATGCCACGGAGGTCAGAAGAGGGTGTCGGATTCCCCTGGAACTGGAGTTCTCCTGGAATTGGAGTTTCGGACGGTTCTCAGCCGCCATATGGGTGCTGGGGATTGAACCCGGGTCCTCTGTAAGAGCGGTCGGCGCTCCTAACCGCTAGGCCATCTCTCCAGTCCCTAGAATTTTTATCTTATAAAATTGAAGCTCTAGAGTTCCAGGACAGCTGGAGCTACAGGGAGACCCTGTCTCAAAGACAAAACAAAACAACAAAAAACTGAAGCTCTAGAGCTGGAGAGATGACTTAGCAGTTAAGAGACTGACTGCTCTTTTAGAGGACCCGGGTTCAGTTCCCAGCAACTACATGTAACCCCAGCTGTCCTGGAACTCACTCTGTAGACCAGGCTGGCCTTGAACTCACAAAGATCCAGCTGCCTCTGCCTCCCAAGTGCTAGGATTAAAGGTGTGCGCCACCACGCCCAGCTTTTTTTTTTTTT